>CAUYQV010036837.1:0-60357 GCA_963574575.1 Galagoides demidoff
GTAGTCCCAGCTACTTGGGAGGCAGAGGCAGGAGACTTTGCTTGAGCCCAGGAGTTGGAGGTTGCTGTGAGCTGTGATGACATGATGCTCTACCCAGGGGGATAGCTTGAGGCTCCATCTCAAAAAAAAAAAAGAATGGAATAAAAAGTATCCAATATACACAGCCCTATTTTGAAACTAATTTATAGCTTTCATAAGAATGTACTACCCTAAGAAGACCCTTAGACTAGGGGGCGGGGGGAGCGAGAGGGGCGGGGAGGGGGGGTGGATGGGTGGAGGGTGATTGGAGGGGTTACTTCTATGTTTTATCCTACAAGGGTACAAGTGAATCTTTCTAAAAGCAGAGTATGAATGTCTTAACTTAATAACTAAGAAAATGACATGAAGGCTACGTTAACCAGTTTGATGAGAGTATTTCAAAATGTATATGAAAACACCACACTGTACTCATGATTGCATTAATGTACATAGCTATGATTTAATAATAAAAAAAAAACCCACATAAAACAGCACTCTCTACCCCCAACACTCTGTTTTTTCTTCGTAGCACAAATATCCATCAAGCTAGAATACTGGTTTATTTGTTGGAGGTTTATGTTCTCCCATATGAATATACTGAACACACGAGCAGAGATTTTTGTTACTACCCATCACGAGGACTTAATACATAGAAGATACCTAAGAATGAAATGAATTATTGAGCAGAATAACATTATATTCTGGCAACAATGGCTACTTACTTAAGAATGGATTAATATAATTTTTGGCAATGATCTAAATATTTAGATATTAGTGAACTTTATCTCTTGAATCCCAGCGTTTATGAATCTGTCAGTCATATACTATGATGGAGGAGGATGAAATTTGCAGATGTCTTCCTCACTTATGTTTATTTATTCATGTTCTAAATATCATTTGACTGCTCATTGTGTGCCATCAGAAGAAACCAGATTCACAACCAAAGAACTATGATAATAATGTCAATAAAAACCCATTATTTCAGATGACCTTTTTATTATATCCTAGAAATGAAATAGATCTTTATATGTATTTCAAATCCTGTTAAGCAGCCATTCAGGGCTCACATGTATCTCCTCATCTTGCAGATGGCAATATTAAGTTTCAAAAATCTTAATTAATTTGACCGAGTTAGCAAAGTTGCTATTCACTGGTATTTGAATCCAGATTTGTCTGACCCCACCTGCTATGTTCCATGCCCCAATATTTGCTATTCTATCTTCAGGCAGAACATATAAGAAAAAGATAATGCAGTTATGGTAGAACTTTCTCACTTATAAAATCTGTTAGATGAAATTATATTGTTCATAGCTTCATTCATTCTAGCAATGCTTCATATGTTCTTAAACCTGTATTTTGACTAAGAATCATAAAATGCTAGAATGAGAAGAGTTATTTAGACCTATTGTCTCATTTTATATATCTAGAAAGTCTGGTTAAGGAATATTCTTTCACTCAAAATCATATAGCTTGTTGCCTAAATCTTTGGAACTCTTTGGTCAATCTAGCAGACTTCAGGTTTTTCCTGTTGCTGATTTACATCATAGAGGATTCAGAATAAAATAGACTTTTTCTCGGTTGCACCTTTATAGGTTAGTTTGGAAGAAAGTGTATAAGACATTCACTTCAGTGCTAGAAAATTGACCATATACACTATAGAAACTGCTTTTAGTCAATCAATAATACATTACTGAAGGAAAAGGGAACATGGTAGGTGGGAAAGGCAGGTAAAAGAGAGAGGTTTATGTGTGTGGATTATTGGAAGCTATTGTATGGCTAAGTGACAGGCTGAAGCCAATCGCCCCAAAGACTGTTTACAACCAAGGTAGCTGGTACAGAGCTCTAAAGTGTTACAAATCAGGATCACAAAACTCTTATACAGGTAGTAACAAATATAACACTTTAAACTGCCAATAATATTCATATGATAGAGTAATAAATGTTGTAAACTGGAAACATATGCCCCATTACTCATACACACTATCAAATAAAAAATTTAGTGTAAAAACACAACAAATGACATATATGTACTCAGTAGATCACTTTTTCCTCCTAAAAGTCAGTTATTAGTATTATTTGGAAAAAAGGTTTTCAAGTTAGATAACATATGCTAAATAGCTTTCTCGTACTTATAGATTAACTGCAACCACCTTGCCCTTGATCACAGCCCAGAGTTATGTAGTATTAAGTACAGTAAAGCTAGTTACTTTTATATATTCAATCAGAATTTCAACAAGATTTTCAATTGAAACAAGCCTTAAGTGACTGTGAAAATCTATACTGTGGTCAATTTATGTGTTGGCTTTACATGCTTATATTTCTGAATCAAATATTCAAACAACTTTCCAACTATCTAATAGCTGGAATTGCTTATTCTAATTTTTTAACAGAAAAGAACTATGGGTAAATAATTTTGCATTTTAAAGAGCCAAAAGAGGCATAAATATTTTAATAAAATTGAGTCGTTACTTTATGAAGATATATGAAGTTTATATTATTGACATAGATAAAGTTCTTATTGACTTCATCTTTTTTTACAGTACACAGTTGGAGTTAGGAATACTGAGTCCAGAGCTTAGTAGAAAATAAGAAACAAAAAAAATGATACCTAAGAATTTTTCTTTTCATATTAAAGTAAACAATGATAGAAAGTAAATCTAGGTTTTAGAAAAGAAGCACAACTAGACATGGCATTGTCATTAGAATAGCTGTTTTATATTGTGAAACAATGTTTTTTGTTCTTTGTTGTTATTTAGTATGTATTTTGTTTTGATTACAAGACAGTCATTCCCAATCCCATTTGGGACAAAAGAATAAAAGCAAGATCAGTGTAATAAATTATTAAATAACAAGAGTTAAGAAAAATGTGTTTTGTCTATATTGGAACTGTTTTATATTAAGTATTCTAAAAGCCGACACACATACTTTCATCTCCTAAGCATATTGCTTTTTAAGTAATATTGTTTGTGGGCTGGGTAAGATACACTATTCCTTATTCTGAAATTGTTTCTGTGGAGGATGGGAGAGAATTTTAAATGAAAAAAAAATTTAAAACTAAAAATCTCCGGTATGCTTCTGCTACCAAGCAATTTTTGACATGCATAATGCCCTTAAAATGTATTTGTTCATATGGTCAGTTAAAAAATAAAGCACATATTATTCATTGAATTATACCACCTATTTTCTACTTATGTCATCTAAATTTATTGTCATCTCCTTTGTTTCCTCTACAAATATAATTTCAACTCTGCATTTTGACTTGAAATTTTACTATAATTCGTGCCTATTAAAAACTTTATAGATATTCTTTTAAATGTCCCTCTTCTTCCTTTTCTTTAGCCACTGTTGAGGTAAAATGTTATTAGTTGTTTTCAATGAAAAATACATTGAGATGCCTTGGCATGAAAAATAAATGTAGAAGCAATTTGGAAAGGGAAAAAATATGGATAGTTTCAAGATTCACTCTAGAAGTAGAATCAACAGCATTCTACTGTTGGAACATTTGGCGAAGAAGTTAATTCTTATTAGGAGACTTAAAGGTTGGGTGACTTAGAAAGTAGCTGTGACATACACATAATTGAAAAGGTTAGGGCATGTGGTTTGTTCAGAATTGGGAAAAGAATTAGGTTGGACTTTGACATGTTGAGTTTGTCTTGTCAGTGAACCAATTGGCAAATGGTTAGATGTAGTTTAAATCTCATGGGAGAGATCATATGTCAAGATATATAGATTGCATTCAATTCAACAAATCTTTATGTAGTAATTATTCTGTCCAGGGAATTTTCTGAGAAATGGGATCTAGCACAGAATAAAATGGTGCCTTTTTCTTAATAAGGATAAATAAATATAGTACTTATACAGACTTATATGGAAGTATGTATAATATCTGATGAATTTCCACATTAAAAGCAATTTAGTTTGCCTTGGTGGCTTGGGAAAAACCATGGGATACTACATGTTTTCAGATTATAAAGTTAGCAACCAAATTGCTTCATCATTCTCTCTAGCCCTAACTATTGTCTCTCTCTATGTGAAAAGATATTTTAATGACAACATGACAATCTCCTGTATATGCTATTTCTGGTGACTTATTATCTGGTCAATTCTTTCTACTTGTACAGACTTTCATCTACAAGTATCTCCTCATTAGATTGTTCCTTGTTGTCTTGATTTGAAGTGTGTTTCTTTTTATGAGTTCTCATGTAACTATGTAATCATTGCTCTTATAATACTAATAAACAAGGTTAAAATTATCTATTAGGTATATCTCTCATTAAGTTTTGAGCTAGTAAGTGGGGTTCAGTGGGGCTAATTTTATCTCAGAGTAACTAAATTAGAATATAATATTTAATATCTGTGAGAAACATTGTAAATATTTGGGAAAATATTATGCTTGTGGATCAGTAGAATCAACATTGTGAAAATATACCTACAGCCCAAAATCCCATAGTGATTTACAGATTCAATGCAATCCCCATCAAAAGACAAATCTTATTTCACATATCTAGAAAAAATACTTCTGTGCTTCCTTGGAACCAGAAAAGAGCTTGAATAGCAAAAGCAATCTTTAAAAAAGAATAAGTCTGGAAGCATCCCATTACCAGACCTCAAATTATATTGCAAAAGCTATAGTAACAAAACAGCATGGTGTGGATGAAAAAATAGAGATATAGACCAAAAAATCAGCAAGAAAAGAATAAATACCACTATTAAAACCTGAACACAAGACATGAGAAAAAGTTTTTCTAAAAAAGTTAAACAAATGGCCAATAAACATATTAAAAACAAAAGCAAAATCATCAGGGAATTGCAAATTAAAACTACAATGAGGCATTAACTTACCCCAGTTGGAATGGGGTTTTTTTTTTTGTTGTTGTTGTTGTTTTGTTTTGTTTTGTGGCTTTTTTAGGGGGTGAGGGTGGGGGTAAGAAAGACAGATTTATTAACTTGACAGCAAATAAGGAAAATAGAATACTTTCATCTTAAAGTACCAATTTTCCTCATTATACATAGAAATAAAGAGCTTTTAAAGGGCAATTTTCAGTTTTAGGCAATAAGAATCTCATCAGTCTCTTCTCCGTGGAAGACAACATCTTGACCTCTGCCAAACAGTTCTGCTGAGCCATCTTCTGTAGCAAAAAATAATAATAATTATAATAACAAAAGACATTCCCCTGACTGTTTAGACCACTGGACTGAGTCAGGGTGCAGGCTTTAATTCTCGAAAAAGAACCGAGAATGTTTTAAAGAGACAGAAAACATTATTGTCTTCTTTTTCTCAGGCCATTCCCTGCTGTAAATTTTATTCTCCCATGTCTACAGGAGGAGGGTTGACATAGTCATCAAGCTCTTTCATGCTGAATGGGGATCATGTTTATTAAAATGTCCAAAAATAATAGAAGTTATCATGAATGCATGGAAAATGAACCACTTACACACTATTCGTTGGGCTACAAATTAGTACGAACTTTATGGAAAACGTATGGAGATTTCATAAATAACTAAAATTGGACCTACCATTCATTCCAGTAATCTTACTACTGGCTATCTATCCATAGGAAATAAGGTTCATTTTATCAAAGAGACACCTACACTTGGATGTTTATTGGAGCAAAATTCACAGTTATGAAAACGTGAAATCAACCTAAGACCCATCAATTCACGGGTGGATTAGCAAAATGTGATATTTTTACCATAGAGTACCACTCAGCTATAAGAAGGATGAATCAATAACTTTTGTGGTAATGTGGATGGAACTGGAAATCATTGTCCTAAGTGAAATATCTCAGGAATGGAAAACAAACCACACACGTACTCTCAATAAATTGGAACTAACACATGGGCACAGAAGGAAGTAAAAGTCATTGGAAATCAAACACGGGGAAGGGGAGAGAAAAAACTTACCAAATAGGTACTATGAACACTATTTGGAGGATGGGCACACTTATGGCCCTAACTCAAGCATTATAAAACCTATCCAAGAAACAAAAACATTTTTATACCCTAAATATTTTGAAATTAAAAAAATAAAGATAGAAAAAAGGGGTACTGACAAGACGATGGAGAAAGGGAGGTGCAATGAAGAACAGTAGACCGACACAGAGGAAGAAATTTTCAAGCTAGAGTTTACAGTTGTTAGGGTATGACAAAGAGCAACAACAGAGAAATGAAAGATAATAGTGTCTCGGAAATTAGTAGGAATGATATAATTGTCTAGGAAATTAATATAAAAGAAAATCAGAGACACATTTACAGCACATCAATTGTGGGGAAATGAAATGCCCTTGTTTTACTTCTTATATACACACTATATTTCAATACTGTGGAAATGAGAGAGGCTGATGGACAAATATGGTCAAGAGGAAAAATATTATTCTAATTTCTAGGGAGATGAGATGACAATTTGCCATTAGGATATCTACAGAGCGCTGACAATGAGATGACGGTGTGAATGGCTAGCTAAGGAATTTTGAAGTTTCAACATACACACACTGCAAAACCGTTAGAATAAGCTTTGTTGAAACTCTGGAAAATAAAATGGTGCAGCAAAAATGGAAAAAAAAATTGGAGGTTCCTCAAGAATGTAAGCAAAGTATGACCATAGAAATTCTATTCGCAGGCATAGAATCAAAAAATTGAATATCGGTATTTAAGCAAATAGTTGTACACAAATATTTATAATAACACCATTCACGATAGCCAAAATGTTAAAATAACCACAAATGTCTAAGTCTGTGTTGTGCTGCTGCAGTGCAATACCTGAGTATTATAAAGAGTAGATATTTATTTCTCACGGATCTAGAGGCTAGAAAGTCCAAGACTAAGGGATTGGCATTGGAGGAAGGCCTTCTTGCTTGGTCACTAAATGGTAGAAAGTGGAAGGGCCAAGAGAGGACAAAAGAGGGCAAGAGAGAAAGGAAGGGAGAGAGATACAGGGAGGGAAGGGAGACAAAAGGAGGGAAAGCTCATCCTTTTGCAAGGAATTCACTCCCCTAGATAATGACATTAATCCATTCATGGGGACAACACCCTCAAAACCTAATCACCTCTTAAAGATCCCATCCCCTAATATTATAACAATGGCAATTAAGTTTCCAACACATACTTTTTGGAAGACACATTAAAGCATTACAATAAATTTCATCTCGATAAGAAAAAAGTCACCAGTGACCTTTGAAGCAGAATTGTCAGAGCTAATTGGAAAAAGAATTGAGATAATTGGTACCAGTAAGCTCTTTGTCAAGTGATTTCAAGTCTTTAAGACTCAGTTTCTTATCTGTAAAGAGTAAGAATAATTTATAGAGATATTTTGAGGATTTATATAAGGTAATGGATATGAAACATTATATTGCATAAAAATATTAGCAATTTGGCAAAATTTATATGTCATGAATACTATATTATTGTTAAAAAAAAGAATGGTTAGTGGTGAAGGACATGTAGTCATAAAAATTTTATAGACTCATCTTTTGGCAAACTTAGTATTAGAGAAAGGGAAAAAGAACATATCACAATATAGGTAATTGTTTTTGAAGTATTGCTATGACACAAGAATATGGATAGCCATAGGGGTAAGAGAGTTGAAAGAGAAATTGAAAATGCAAATGAGAGATGAGGAAGTTAATGGAGCAAGTTCCTAGAGGAGGTGGAAGTAGATGGGATGAGAAGGAGGTTTAGAAATGAGGAAGGACAGCTTTTGTTCAAAAAAATAAATTATAAAAAGGAGAGGAAGAATATCAAAGTTTCCCGTGTGTGTGTTTAATCCTTCTCTGGCTGACATGATTTTCAAGGGAAGACAAAAAGGCCAGAGCAAGAGGAATTCCGCAGTCCAGCATTTTCAGGATGGGTGAGGAAAAGAGAAAAGGAATGAGAAATGATGGAGTACATGCTAGGGAATCTCCTTCTTTTGTAAAATATAAACAATTGATTTTAAGCTGATTAAAGAATTGAACATAGTCATATGTTGGCTGGGAAAAATAAAGAGGAGCTCCAGGCATAACAATGAGGAGGAAAGCAGATTTAGGAGTGCGAATAAGGAAGTGAAAATAATCATTGCAGTGGAGAAATTCAGGATTTAAGACTTTAGAAATTTCATTTAGAAATTGCATTTAGAAAATTCTCAAGTAATGAGGAAGGTTTAAGTTAAGACCCTTCAGTGGGTAATGGATCGAAGATTTCATTTTTTACAAAAAATGTAAAAATTTTGGCTTCTCAATTACTTAATATTTTACTGATAAATACTATGAGCCAGAAATGATAGAAGGGGCTGAGAGAATTTCATATAAGAAAAAAAAAAAAGATCCTACACGGACTAAAGTCTGATAGGAAAGACGGACCAATAGATGAAAAATGTTAACACACTGTGAGAAGTGTCGTGGTTTAGGGTATAGCACAGTGCTATACACGGGGCATATAAGAGGGCTCACTGGGAGAAGTGAAGCATCCACAGAATATATGAGGTGATTAAGAAACATATAGAGTCAGAAAGGATGAGATTTCTGGACAGAATGAGCAAATATACAGAGATCAGATCAGTAAGGGTGGCCCACTGGAGCTGGAAGAGGGAAGTACTGTGTGGTGGTGGGAAGAGAAGCACATGTAAGCCATTCTCCTTGGCTGGATGAATTCTCTGCACTCCCTTTGTAATACGTTTGAGCCTATACCAGTAACACTATGAACATTTGGAACTGTTAGGCTTCATACCCAGCCGTGCTGTTCGCAGCAGTTGGGTTTTATGCTTACTAAAAGTCAGTTGTATTTGTTTTCAAAATGACCTAGAACAGTTTTGTTTATTAATATGAGTATTGAATTAAATGGAATAAATCAAAACATTCATTTCAAGAAAGTCCCTAAAGTGACAGGAATTGTTGAACTAGATGTGGGTAAAACTGCTAGAAATTGTTGGGAAAATATTAAGTAATTGAGAAGCCAGGCTTCTTCTCAAATACTTTGAAGTTCTTACTCTAAACTGAAGAATTTGATGCTAGAAATCATAGAGGAATGGCTAGTGGAGAAATTAATCAGAATTTAAAACAGCTGACTGATATTGAGGAAAAGTTCATAGGTCTACATTAAAAGATAAATAATAAAAATACACATTTAAGTACAGTCCCCCAAATATGCATTTATTATCAATTTTAATGTGACCCTTCAGCTGTTTTTTGTAACTATATGTCCTAATTGTGTTGGGCAAGAAGTGCTTCTAATTTTCTAGTGCCTGTTGAGCATAAGGATTGAGAGGAAGTGAGACAGGTTGGTCAGTCTTGCCTTGGAAGGCTCTGATGCAATCAATGGTGAGCACAGTGCCCTGCACAGAAGTATGATCAATAAATATCTGCTGAACGAAAAAATATAGTTTAGAATTCAATTCCCAGGCAATGGCAAGACATTAATGGGTTTTAGCAAGAGATACTGTGTTTAGATGGATTATTCTACCTTATAGAGTGGATAATACATTTAAGGAGTGACGAGGTGGGTGGCAGAAAATGAAGACCATTATAAATACCCCTTCAAGATCCAATCAGGCCTGAAAGCCAATTAAATTTAGTAGGTGTTCATTTCATACATCATACACTTAACTAACAGTTATTGCACAGCTACAATTCACCCAATTTTGGTTGAGAGTTTATTTATGAATCAGACAGCACGGACTATGATTTCTACTGTTTCCAGCATAGTGTGGAATACAGTTGAAACTCAACTATTGTCATTACGCTGTTGCAGGCACTGATAAAGAAAGGCAGTGTGCTAGGAATACCCACAGGAGGAGCAATCTCAGGTGGGTTTGTGTATAATCTCCTCTAATAATGATTTCAGAGGGAAAACGTATATTTTTTTAAGTTCAGATAAATATGGCGGCACAAATGTTTAGGTTACATTGTTTTCATTCCTAAGGTAAAGTTTAAGTTGTAGTTGAGTGCTTCACCCAGGAGGGGTGCTGAACACCCTCACATTGTGCCACATTAGGTGAGATCCCACCAATCACTCTCCCTCCTTTCCCCTCCCCCTGCCCCCTCCTCCCTCCCCCTTGCTAGGCTATACTTGTGTTCGAAAACAAATTTGGAAGATATCATTTCCCATAACATTCTGATCTTTAGTCACATAAAAGAAAAAAATCTTTGATAATTTTTAGGTTTCATGTTTTTAGGAACTCTATCTTCCCTTTTTTTAGCATTAGCTCATTGTTCCTACAATGGTGTAATATATTCTCTTCCCCAGTTCAAACAGAATGATGTAAATTACATTAAAATGTTACATATGAATGAGTCAGATATGGAAGAATCTCCAAGTCAAAGTGAACCAGACTCTCTCACAACTCATTACTGAACAAATCAGGGTTATTGGACAATATAAAAATTATGAAAATCTGAAACAATTTACATTCAACAAAAGTTAAAAAAAAAGTTAACAAGTCTCTTGGGGCAGGGAAACTAAAGGAAGATGGTAGGTTGTATGTTAAAAAAAAGTTTCTTGAAAGAACTCAGTCGGAAGGCAAAGAGAAATCTAGGTTCTAACAATAACTTGGGAGGTAAAGTTAAGCAGAATCACAATGATTTTATACACATAGTTCTGCAACATTCACTAAAGAAGAGGAGAGTTTATCCACTCTTATGATAGGTTAAAAGACAAATTCTAGATCCTACAGTCCTTTTCTTGTGGGTATTCAACAGGTAAAAATAATAAAGATTAATATGAATTATGGTGGATAATAGAATAAAAGTGCGTAGGTTACCCCAATGCGTTTTGCACACTATTACTTTGATTCCATTGCTGTCGGCTTTCCCGTGGCATTATTTATTCAATCTGTTTAGTTTGCTTTACAGGCTGTGGCAGCATCCACAGGGTGGACCTATTGAACCAAGCCGTAATAGATGTAATACATCAATACATTTGAGCTGAACAGCTTTAATTAGGCCTTCCCGGTCATTTCATCAATTCAGTTGAGTACCATTGGGATTTGGATTACACCAAGCCTCCTGTCGAGCATGAGAATTACAACACTCCAGCAAAGCTTCACCAGTCACAGCGCAAGGTTAGGCAATCAACGATAATTCACTCAGGGAAGTGCCCCACGCCCAACCCATAAACTTACCCTTACAGTAATGTCTTTGAAATACTAAAACCTTTAAACCCAAGTGCCAATTTGGAATTCAGTCTGCCTTAAAACCCCTCAGAAAGACATATAAAGCTCTTTTCCTGCTCAGAAGGAGAGCAGGAATTTACTTTGTTGCAACTGACGTACATGGATAATCAAGTTACCATCTCTGTAGCCGTTCGGTTGACGGACAGGATCTATGAAGACACAAAAAAATGTGCTAGGTGCAAAATTTTATGTATTCCATTTCAAGTCTCTGTAACACACCTGGTTTGTATCTTGCGCTGTACTTGTCACATACCATGCAGAATAAATATACTGAAAGTGACCTGCTGCAGAAAATCTATACAAATGAGCATCTTAGCAGGGCAAAACCAGCTATATTTGGAAACGGGCAGACTATTTTACCAGCAATTTTGGCATACCTCGTGACCAATTTCCAGATTCAAACTGATAGTGGCTAGTACGGTTGGTCAAAATTCAAGTCACAAAGTTATTTACACTTATGTAGAATGGCATCCAAATGATAGTCTATTTTCTCTCTTATGTGATATGAACAACGGGGAGATACACACTCATCATCGGGAAAACTCTAGGAAGATGTGCCCTGTAGCCAGAATAAATTACTGATGTGATCAGGACAGAACACAAAACTGCTGTGCCCAATTGCAAACCCACATCAAGGAAGCAATTAGATTTTGAAAAGAAGGAATGGGTCCAAATGGATTACATGGAGGTCTTTAATTCCTCAAATGCCAAGGAACAAATAGACAGATTAATTGGAGACAGCATTTCCTAGGAAGATTTGTAAGAGGTCTTTTCCAGATAGTCTAACAAGGCTCTCCTTAATCTTTTTCATCCACATGGAATCGTTCACCCGGCATAAATATTCTGGAAGCCTGCCTATGCTGGAGCCACATCTGTTAAAACTCAGCAGAGACTGCTCATTCTGCAGGATCATAAGTCAAGTGGCAACCAGGCCAATTTATTATGACGATGGAAGTTATAATTTATCTATGTTTATCAAAAGGACAAAAAGAAGGTAATGTTCCTTTACCAAATTTAACCTTGTTAAAACTGTTTTAGCAAAGGAGGGAAAAATACATGTGCAAAATTGGAACACAGCAAAAGTATAAGTGGTTTTGTTACTTTAAAAAATTAACTAGATAGCCAGGAGCTAAGAAGTGCTACACCATTTACATTTAAAATAATACTGGACAGCATAGAGGTTAATTTGAAATCCTTTTCTCTCAGCTGCAGACAAGAAAACCAAATTACTCTTAATTTTATCATGTTTAATGTGATCATTTAGAGATTCTTTCCTAATCTAGATACTTGTATAGTTATCATGTCTTTTCACATGGAATTTTTTTTTTCTTATTTGATTTCTTTAACCCATGGTTTCTTGGGGCTGGCTATTTTTATCTTTGGAACTGGTAAGAGAAATGCTGTAATTTTACAGATGGGGTCTATGAATACATGAGTTTCTATAGTGTTTGATTCTGCAATAATTATATTGTCCTCCATTTATACGGGTAATGAACGTTGCTTTAATATAAGAGAAAATGTTTATGTTTTCTTATAGATAGGGAATATATATTTAATTGATACATGTTATTTAAAATTATTAAAAATTTTGTTTCAGAGTCCATTAAGTAAGCATAATAATTAATATATATTATCACATATGATTACAATTATGCATACTATGATATAAATATATTATAACAATGACATATATGTTCCTTAATTCCTATTCTATCAAGAGTATGTGTGTTTGTGTACATATATGTATATAGAAAATAATATATAAAAGCTAACTTAGCCCTTATCCCCTATCAAAATCCTATGTGACGCTTAGTGTATTTTTAAAAAAAAAATGCTGGATCTATAGCCAAAATCTTAAGATTTAGTTGTTTCTCAGCCTTTCAGCAGATGAATTAATGTAGAAAACATTCTTAAAATAATTTTTAATAACTAAGTTCATATTGATTGTAATAAAAATTCAAAGATCAGTAGAATGCTTGGAGTAGTTGTCCCCAACCATTTGGCACCAGGGATCTATTTATTATGGAAGATAATTTTTCCACAGAGGCAGGAGAGGAGTGCTGGGGGTTTGAGAGGATGGATCTGACAGGAAGCAGAGCTCAAGGGGGGATGCACAATGGGAAGCTATTATTGTTCTTGTTAATATAGAAGAAGTTTCACTTACTTTGCTGGCTTGTCTGCTGCTCACTCCTGCTTTGTAGCCCAGTTCCTAGCAGGTCAGGGAGCAGTACAACCTCAGCCCCTGGAGGAGACTGCAGACTTAGATGAAAAAGAAAGTAAATTTTCACTTCTTCAATCCATGTCCCTACAAGTAACTGCTGCTAGCACTATATTCTTTTATTTATTTAAAATGCATGATGTATTACTTAAATAAGTAAAATATAAATCTTATATACATACATATGTGTTGTCCAATTGATTCCATTGCCAATGAGTTTTTTATGGAAAGTTACCATCAAGGTATTTTGATATATTCCATTCTTTCTAAATATATTAGAATTCCAATATATGCATGTTTAACTATTAATTCACCTGGTTTCTTTCCTTTGAAATTTGTTGCTTATTTGTATATTTTAATTATTTTTTATTTTTCTATTAGAAACAGTGCTATAGTATATATCTTCAAATACAGAATTGTATATTTGTTGAAAATATCTCCATGTGTTAAATTCTTTTTTTTTTTTTTTTTTTAACACAGAACATGTTTTATTTGGGAGGAATTGCTCATTTTATTCAGTTATGGAGCCAGTAGTTTCCAAGATCTCAATGTCCAAAAGCATATTTCAAAATTAATAACAAAGCCAAATTCATAGTAAAAAGGAAATAGCTTTTAGATTGGTTTGGAATGAAACCAGCTCTTCTCAGAAACAGGCCCACCACTTCCTTGGAAAACAGGTCAGATGGAGTCACTGCCCACAGAAAGAAATGTCTTTACATAGGCTGCTCATTTGGAGAAGAATGTTTACTCCTTAGAAAGCACGGTAAGGTAACAAGTCCCAGCCGGCAGGGTGTTGTGAGACAGCACCAAATTCACAGGGAACTTACCAGTCCTGGGGTGAGAGTTGTTGGCTTATGGCACACAAAATAAAAGCAGTCGCTGGAAGTGGGGAGAGAAGGCTGAAGGACAGGGAGCCTCCACAGAACTGTCCAGCCTTTTAACTTGCTGAAAGGAGAGGCTGTGTTCTGTAGCATCTTTGGGAGAACATCTGAGATAGTTCAGAACTAATAACAAAAACCCCAGTATTCTTGTCAAGAAAATCCATGTCTGAAAGGAAGGCAGGACCTGGGAGGGTTCCCACGGGGGACTGCACTGACCATCCACTTCTATCCCCATGTGATACAAGAAGTTGGCCAGGGTGTGCTCTGCCACAGCCCCACCCAAGTCACTCAAAGGGTGGAAGGGGAGTTCCTTTAAGTTTGGAAGTTAATAGAAATTGTGCAGCTCTTGTACAGAGAGATGGCTGGAAAGAAAACCCCCTCAAAAATATCTTTGTGAGCCACACCTTGATTGACATCATTTTTATAAAATACTGTCTCACTATGGGGAGTGTGCTTGAGGCTCATCTTTGCTTTATCCACAAAGACCTTTTCTTCAAAATACAAGTAACTCTTGAACTTTATCAAAGCCTTATCTTTAATCAGGCAATGCCTTGGCTCTCTCTGTATCTTCAGGAAGGTTAAGATAAAAATCCCAGGATGTATCCCTGTCCATAAGCAGGAGAGTATTGTTTCCCAGTGGACTGGTGGAACTCGGTCCTCTTTTTGCTCCACCAAGAATAGCTAAATTTATCATAACCTAAGAGAGCTTGAAGATTATCTAAGGGCTGGGACCCACCCAGTCTGGCAGCAGTTCTGGTGGCATCTGATCCAGGGTGATTTCCAGGCACCTTTCCACACCCTATGAGAGGCCGGCACCATAGAGTAAAGAAACCCTTCTCTCCAACCACAATCAGCTGGCCATAAGAGACCTTTAACTGGGGACCTCTATTGTGTAGGGCTAACAAACCTGTTCGTACAAGCAGGCTCTGTAGAGTTTTTCAGGAATAGGTTTTCCTGCCCAGCAGTCAAGTTCACCCTTCTCGGGGGTCAAGGGCGTGGGGATCAGGTTCAGCTAGAATATACCGATAGCTATCTTTGTTAAATGGGTGTTCCAAGGGATAGCCATGAGGGGGAGGGTGCTGAGCAGAACACAAAGGTCACTCTGAGCCTTCTTGGTGGGTCCCGTGCTCCCTCCATCCTGCTTAGCTCCATTGTGCTTAGCTCCTCTTCCTTTTCCATTGCTGACAGTTACATATTCCCGATCTAGATTCTTGCTGGTAGACACTTCCCTGCTTTATTTTTGGTTTTAATACAGGTCCAACGTTACTAAGTAAGATCCTGATCCAAAAGTCCAAACTCAGGATCATCTTCTTCTGGGTCTTTTCTGCCAGGATGTGGGTGTTCCTTTACCAAGAAGACATCTCTTTCCTTACTCATTGTTTTAACAAGGTTATTTGGCCAAGCTTTTTCCTGGATCTCTGTATGGTTGTCATGCCCTCCCAGTATTTATCAATAAACGGTGTAATATCCTCATCTTTGGAAAGCATGGTTTTTGGATGTTCATCTTGTGTTCCAGACTGCACATTAGGTTGGCCAAAGCATGAAGGCACATTTCCTTCAAATTTGCTTGCTTCTGGGGGAAGTAAGTATTCCCACTATGATGGCTACATTGCAATGAAAACTGTAGTTGGTCATGAAAGGCAGACAGGAAGATGTATCTGTGCCGAAGGCATCAGCGTGAACCACTTTGTACATATCCCACATTGCAGCTCCACCCCTCCCAACTGTGGACTATTTTCTTCTCTCTCCTGAGTATCCATCACCTCTGAAGTTCCCCCAGCACCTCCTACTGTATCTAGTGTATCTTTTCCATTAGAAGATTCTGTCTCCACACCACCACTTACATCAACCATGTTTACATCCTTGCTTTCAGCCTCTCTGCAACTGGGCTCACCTGACCAAGTAGTCCACATCCCCTCTGCAGTTGGGACAGTTGCTACCCTGCTACCGGCTTCACCTCCCTCTCCCTCTTCTGCTGCAGTTGTCTTGAGGCTGCTCCTGGGCCAGGTCTGGCCCGTATGCTAAATTCTATTTTCAACACATAGATAATATATTTCCTTCTGTATGTTGGTAACGTTCTTAATTCTTCAAAACTCTTGGTAGTTCACTCTACTACAAAACTATGGGAAAGACTCATTTCTTATAATCTTGTAAGCATTATGTAGTATATCAATAATTTATTTGTAAAATATGCAAATACTTTCTCCTTATATATACTCTCTTTTAATTTTAACTTTCTCCCATGTCACTTAATTTTTTTTTCCATTCAATTTAATTAAAATCTTTCTTTACATATTTGGAGTTTTAAGTCACATTTCAGGAGGTTCTTTCATTCCAGGATTATAAATATATTCTCTAAGTTTCAATCATCTAGAAAGAGTCTGAGAGTGGCTTTTCAGTGCAAGTGATTTATTAAAATCTCCCTGAAGAACATTCTCGGGGCATGAGATAAACAGGTCGGGAAAAGAGAAGGGCTGAGCAAGAGATGTTTTGGGGGACTACCCCGTTAGTGCTATAAATTATACCACAAAGTCTTTCCTGGTTTGAGACAGCTGAGTAGAGCCTTTGTACCCCACCATCAATAATTTGTTCCTAGTTCCCTGAGATGGAGGAAAGGCATACATCCAAGAAACTTCCTTGCCAACTGACATGATTCCACTGGAAAAGGTGACTCCCCAAAGAAGGCTCGGGTTTGAAATATTTATTTGCAGGAGGTAGGGGAAGAAGTGACCAAACCTTTGGCAGGGTACTACCATCTACTGCTGCAAATTCTCTCAGGCATTTTCTTCCAAGAGTTATACAGTTTGCGAAAGCGAAACTTTATTTTGTAAGGAATTTTTAAGAGAAGTTGTGAGTTCACAAAAATGAATGAGCAAAAGCACAGTGTTCCCAATACCTCTGCTGTTCCCACATGGTATAGCCTCCTCCATTATCAACAGCTCCTCCCATAGTGGTGTATTTGTGACAATTTATAAACCTACATTGATACAGCATTATCACCCAAAGTCCATGGTTTTTATTAGGGTTCACTCTGGGTGTGGTACATTCAATGGGTTTAGACAAATGTATAATGATATGTATCTACCATAATTGAATCTCCATAAAAATTCTCTGTGTTCCAATTATCCACCCCTGCATCTGTAAACATACACAGAACCCCTGGTGACTTTTTCTGTCTATAGTTTTGGGTTTTTTTTCCTTTTCCAGAATGTTTTATAATTGGAATCAGACACTACATAGACTTCTTATATTGGGTTCATTCACTTAATAATATACATTTAAATTTCCTTCTTATCTTTTCATGACTTGCTAGTGCATTTTATTTTTTAGGACTGAGTAATATTCCAGAATGCACATGCACCACAAAATAGCAGTTTTTAAGAAAATTATTCTTTTGCAACTTTTCAAGATGTGTCATGAGATAATACATATTTCTCTTTTTTCTTTTAATAATAACCATGTATAACACTAGCATAATTAAATTACACATTTTTTCCAACAAATTCAAAATACAGCATTTACCATGTTAAATTCCTGAAGGTGCATAGTTCATAGCTTCTAGATGTTACAATGGTTTATACTGACCTATTTGTCCATCACTGTGTCCTTTGCCTATTGCCTCAATTACATGGTTCCTAAACTTGGGGTAAAGTCCTTCTATATCATTATTTTTATCCACATCTGGTCATTATATCCTTATTCTTATGGAACAAGATCTATTGCAATTGAAAGTTTTATTTAGATTAAATTTGAGTTATTGCTTGTACTTATCCTGGGAGTGATTCACCTTGCTTCAGCAAAAAGTAAACATTTTTTTAAGAAAGTCAGTTGTTTGTGGATTATCCAAAATGTGAAGAGAAATTGATGACAAAAATACATCAAACAAATCAAAAATCAAAATAAAAGGAAAAGCATAAACTTGCCAATGAAAAATTACTGTTTGGATGTTGGTGGTTTCACTTGCACTGCACTCCTGATGTTTCCTTCTATTTCAAGGGACACTTATTAGTGTTACACATGTGGACTCTCCGACCCTTTGTTCATTTTGTTTGGAGTCACAGTCAGGGGCTCGCAGGGGTGCAGATCAACTCTGTTTTATGTTTTTTGACTTTGTAATCCAGCTTCCTCAGGATTTGTACTTTCTGGTCTGTTGCTTCACACCAAAGTTACATAGCATGTGGACTGACACAGGAAAGCCTGTGGTTGTCAAGTATTACCTGATATTGGCTAGATGTGATGCTTCAGTTCTGAGTTTCAGTATTATGAAGTCCATTCTTCAAGGATGCTTGAGCCACATTGCCAATACCAGCTCTATATACATAAATATTTTATGTATTTACTTTTTAACATTTTTTGTTTTCAATCTCATTAATATTGTTTTTGTTTCAATTGATGTTATTTTTAAGTCTTAAGATGTAAGAAAAACCAGAGTTCACATTATTAATTATCTTAAATATTTGAATGTTTAAGATCAAATATTAAGTATTATGGTAGATACATTTTTATGTTAGAAAAATTCTCAAGTTAAAGCAACCTTCATTCACATCACCTTTTCTTTAAATATAATTTCTATGCCTAGCCTCTCTTTTTGGAATAGTATATCATGACAAAAATTATATAATGTAGTATGCAATGAAAGATGTCCCAAGAAAGATATTTATGGGATGAGATGGGTACTCTGTGGTGCTCGTGTCTTTTACAAATGCTGATTACTTCTGATACACAAAGAAGCTATTTTTTCCTTTAAATATCACATTATTTTTGAAGAATAGTTTATTCTAAAAATGATCAGTTTTGAATAATAGTAGTAGTTTAAAAAAACAGAAGCGAAAGCAATATCCATAATTTAGCTTTCTTGCAAGTGTAACATATGGTCGATTTTATTGGAAATTAAAAGGGAAACGTTTGAATTTGGCCATATATTACAAAAAATTTTACATTGTGCTTATTGGCTGGCTGAATTCACTACTTGTCAACTCTAATTTATTCTAAAAAATGTCACCTTGCCAAATGCCTGGGTTTTAATTGTGCCCACATTTAGAACTGGAATTCTAACAACAGGAACTGAAATTTTACCATTGCACGAATGTGTTATTTATGATAGATGTATTTGTAAATTCTTCCTTTTGTTTTGCTCATGCTATATTCTCTTTATCTGCTTCTCTACAAGTAGCATAAAATGTGTACTGATTCCGGGGAAACTTTGGGTTAATCATATTTGAAGTTATCAAAAAGCAATTGCATACGCCAGAAGTCTAGCATTGCATTTAATAGTGGAAATTCTTTAGCAAAACACTGATAGTAGATTTGGCAGCTGAATGATGTATTTCTGGAAATAGGAAGATGTCCTAGAAGTAACTTGTGGCTGTTTCTAAAGATTTATTAAAACGAAGCTGACACTTGCATCATTGATAGAGGTAATTTTAAAGCTCTTGAAATTCTACTGACCCTAAGATAATGAAACTACCACCTTATACACATTTATATTCTGTGGCATGGAATGTGGCTAGTGGTATGGAATGTGAAATGCTGTCATTATCTTCCAGAAGAATTCACAAAAGTAACTGAGGGCAAATACATGGACTCTGAAACACTGCAAAGAAAGGCAGATACAGTGCTGAGTACCTGAGGAGTGGTTAGGTTTAAAAACAAACAATAATGATAAGGGATTATTTAGGCAGTTAATAAATCATGAGGCTCAGTGATGCATATAGCCTCATCACCAACACAGATTTCTTAAAAAGTGTTTTCTTTATCGTGTATCACAGCAGAGAATTTATATTATGCCCTGAAACAAATCAAAGGCAATGCATATGAACAGTACCATGAAATGTACTTAGAAGCGCATTGCTGGGGTGAGTTGTGTGCATATTTATGACACAGACTGCCATGGGCTCCACAAATGAAAGCTCTGCTTCTAATCCAAATAACATTCCTAATAGTATTTTCAGATAAGGAGAATGTGTGTTAAACTCTTCTTGGAAGCTTCAAATCTTTAGGCTCATTCGAAATGCGGATTGTCTATCTGAAATGGGATGATTGCTTTATATTGAAATTCAGCAGAAATATTAATGAAAAGCTGTGGCAATGGCTAACACTCACCTGCTTTGAGAGATTCAGGACTAAACTATAATTCATTAATCTCATGTTCATGGAAATGGTTTATTACACTGTTCTAGTCCTTCCCCTCTAATGCTGATATTCACCAGTGCTGGGTAAAAAGATGAGCTAGATAACAAAGTAGAGGGGGATGAGGGAGGGGGACGTGTAAAGATAGAAGATATTATGCACACCTGACTTTAGGAGAAGTTGCAAGGTGAAGATGGGAAACATCCTCTACCCTTGGGATTTCACTTATTCTTTGGCAATTTTATCACCGTAGGTGTTAGGCATAAGTCTTCTGTGTTTTCCTGGTCAGATCCCTTTCTCATTGTCTAGGGTGGATATGATAAATTCATTCCCCATAATTAGACTTCCTATTTACACACACACACACACATACACGCACACACCACCTCATTTTCAGTACAGGACAGAGTCTACTTCAAAAAGAGCTGCCTTAATAACTGACTGTTAGATAGTAGCTGAATTCATCCCCATGCTGTCCCTTAATTGGGTTGGGGTTTCTCTGGTCTTGTAGGTTTGATCTCAGCGGTGCCCATTTTCTAACCATTTCTCTCTGTCTCTCAGTTATAATTCTCTGTTTCACTGAATGTCCATTCTGTTTCTATTTTTCTTATCTTATGACTTATTTCAATTAATATTTAAGCTTGGATAAGTCTTCCAGATATATTGTTAAAGACTTGCTTTCAGCCCATTTGCCTCTTCTTATTTTTCTCTGTTTTTCTCCATCATCCTCCCATCCTTTGCTCTTTCCCAGTCCAACTTCTGGGAAAGCCTTTTTTCCCCATGTTCCAACCAGCCCCTTACTTCTCAGTCTTCTGATGATAGTCTAGCTAATCCATTAAAACTATTTCCCTTAATGTTTTCTGAAAGCAAGTCTGTTTAAATCTCTCCTCTGTTTCTTACTTCAAGTAATGTCTTTCGTCTGTTTTCAGATACTGTAATACATAACCCTTTTTTATATTCTGTGTCAGGGTTCTGAACTTCAGTGCTATGACATGTTGAACTAGGTAATTCTTTCTTGTGGGGTATTGTCCTGTGCACTGTGGGACATTCAGCAGCATCCTTGATCTATCCCTGGTCTGACCCAGTAGATGCCAGTATCATGCTTCACCTACACTTCTTGCTTGAGTCATTACAATACAAAATTATTCCAGACCTTGATAAATTTCCCCTGGGATGCAATCAATATTACCCTCTTGCCTCTAGTTAGGAACCTCTAAGATCCTCTTTCTCCGTCTCTCTTGCTCTCTTTGTATCTCTCAAGCACACACATACCTCTGAAATATTGAAGTGTGTTAGGTCCTATTCTAATACTCCAATAACTTCTTATCTGTAGCTTTTTGGTTTATAATTTTCATGTCAGAATGCTCCTTTCATTCAATTTAATCCCATCTATAAGACAGTAGAACATCTCACGAGTGTCTCTAACTTAGAATTTATAAACCTGAACTCATTAATTCCCACACCCACTCCCACAACCTGAATATTCCCCTGTATTCTCTGGATGAAATAACTATCTATTTAACTTCCAAGGTAAAAATATAGGAGTCGTGTGACTCTTCCCACATCCAACCAACAGTATCTCAAAACTAAGTATTGAGTATACCACTTCAGGTATGCACAATTTTTTTGTTACAATTTCAAAGTATTAAGGGGGATATGAATGTTCTTATTACATGGATACCTCATTTAAAACTTAAGTGGAGGCTATTAGTGTGTCCCTCACTCATACCCAATAGGTAAGTTTTTCTTTTTTGGCCAGGGCTGGGTTTGAACCCGCCACCTCCGGCATATGGAGCCAGCGCCCTACCCTTTAGGCGTCACCCCCAATGGATAAGTTTTTCTTCTCTCCCTACCACTCATGTCTTGGTTTCCAATGTCCTTTATATCTCGTGTGCCTGTGGGTGCCCATCATTTAACTCCCATTTACTACAGAGTGTATGTGATGTTTGTTTCTCCATTCCTGAGCTACTTCCTTCCAAGTTGCTCTAATAGACAATGTTTCATTCCCTTTTATGTCTAACTAATACTCTGCAATATGTGATATGTGCACTCACGCATACATGTATACACACCACATTTTCTATATCCACTCATGAGTTGGTAGCTATGTAGGTTAGTTCTGCATCTTTGTAATTGTGAATGGTGCTGCAATAAACATTAGAGCACAGATGCCTTTTTGCAAAATGACTTCTTTTCTTTTGGGTAGTGGGATTGCTGGATTGAATGGTAAATCTATTGTTATCTATTTCAGAAACCTCCATACTGTTTTCCATACAGTTTATACTAACTTGCAGTCTGACCAACAGTGTATAAACATTCCTACCTCTCTGCATCCAAGTCAGTATCTATTTTTTTTCCCTTTTTAATAATGGCCATTCTGACAGGGGTAAAGTGATATCTCATTGTGGTTTTAATTTGCATGTCCCTAATGATCAGTGATATTGAACATTTTCATATGTTCTTCGTCCATTTTTTAATCTTCTTTTTAAAATCTTCAGTTCATTTCCTGTGCACTTTTTAATTTTATTTTATTTAATTTTTACAATTTTTGTCCGGGGCTAGGTTTGAACCCACCACGTCCGGTACAGGGGGCCGGTGCCCTACTCCTTTGAGCCACAGGCGCTGCCCCAATTCTTGTGCACTTTTAAATGATTTTTTTCTTCTTGCCAAATTTGTGTGAGTCTTTGTAAATTCTGGATATTAGCCCTTTATTGGACGCATAGTTTGTGAATATTTTCTCCCATCCTGTAAGTTGTCTATTAACTGTTGATTATTTCCTTTGCTGTGCAGAATCTTTTCACTTTAATTAAGTCATGTTTATCTGTTTTTGCGATTCTATTTGCCTTTGGAGTCTCAGTCATAAATTCTTTGCCTAGGCCATTGTCTAGAGGAGTTTCTTCTATGTTTTTCTCTAGAATTCTTATGGTTTAATGCCTTACATTTATTTCTATAATATTTTTTCATGTCTGTCTGTATCCTGATTTAGATATCTTCAAACAGCAGGGATAATGACTTTTCTAAAGTGATAGCCTATCTCGGAACTCTTCAGTTTAAAACATCTATGGTTCCCTATTACAAAAAGGGGCAAAATATAGCAAATAAATAAACCCGTTAATGTTCTCACATGCCACATGGTTTTTAATCATCTGAATCCTATTGCATTCCTCAATTCTGTATCTTGTCAGTTTTATTAATACTGAATTACTTCTAATTTCCTAGAATGTATCATTTCATTCTATTTCTAGATTTTTGCATGTGCTATTTTTTTCACCTTTGAACATTCCTATTTTGTAATTTACTACAGCGTTAGGTATCACTCACAGATCAAGTCTAATGTACCAGAATGCTCATTTATAAAGTTTTCTTTAGCATCCAGGCTCTAATGAGCCCCACCCTCCATGTTTCCAGGAAGCACTCTATGCTGCCACATCATTACACTTTATTGAGAGTCTGTGTTTACTTGTCTGTGCCCTTAGCTAAGCATAAGTAGCTTGAGGCTACAGGTAATGTTTTATTCACCATGCTGTTTTGAATGACTAGTACTGTGCCTTACACATAGTTAATATCCAATATAAGTTTGTTAAAGCAAACTTCATCCCATATATACCATTTCAGTTATTTTACTAAGTACAAGAATTGCTTCTAATAGTTGATCTGCTTGCTCCTTTTCCTGATTCTTAAGATTAATTTCTATATCCATTTTTTTTAACAAGCATTCATTTAGCACTCAGAGTGATGTGTGCCATGTAAGCACTGGCAGGACACTGAGGCCTCTGCTGGTGGGAAAGAAGGACATGGTACTGATATCAATGGATGGTGAGAAGCAACACAGAGGCTAATAGGAGATCTCTTCCAGGTATCCAACAGTAACGGTTGAACTATTTGGGGGGATGGTGACAAGGGAACACTTCTGGACGAAAAAAGAACAGTAGATGGAGACATAATAGTTACGTGGGAGTTAGGCAAGCAACTAAAAAATGGAGGGGAGGAGGCTTTGAGGCAGTCCTGTAACACATCGCCCATAATTTTTTTCCTGCACACACCATCATTTTCTTCAATGCAGTGCATGTGGGCCCATGAGAAACTAACACATGGTCCTGTGACTGTTGACAGGGGCTTTGGGGGCTAGAGTAAGACCTGTCTGGTGCCACACTTGCAGGTCAGGTATAGACTGTATCAGCTGATGCTGTCAGTTAGAGGTGAGTGAAAATGGATCAGCACAGCTGGTGAAACCTTACAAAGTCTTGATACTTTTAACAAATACTTGATTGAATTCTGTCTGGAGATCAGCTTCTAGTAGGTAAATTAGGACAGAAGGAATAGAAATAGAAATAAAACAGGAAATGGTTACAGACAGGGATAAAAACGTGACTATCAATGCAAATACATTGTCCAGAAAGCAGGAGGTAGGTCTTGGGTAGAACAGGAGCAATCAGTAGTATAATGTAGAAAATAGAGGTGTATTTCCAAAGGAACTGCAGATATGAAAATGACATGGTCAAAATAGAAACAATAATGGATATGTTCTTCATAGAAGGAGGGTGACACCTTTTTCATGGTGGCCCTCAGTCTTCATAGGTGATGCAGTCCCCTCGTTGAAAGGCAACTTAAAACCCATTTTCCTCATTCTTTCACGCATCATGTCAAGTATGACCTCAGGGAGGTGAAGTAACACCCTTGCCCCCTTCATCTCATTTGTAAAATGTGGCTATGCCTACTTAGGGAGATGATGTTAAGCTTAAGCACTGAAATTAAGATTAAGCTATTATTATTCACTTACTTGAAGTGTCTAATATAAAATCTGATATGAAAACTAATACACCATAGGTGGTAAAGCTATGATATATTCGTGAAAAAATTTTAAAATATGATAAAACTCTTTTCTGGCATTTGATTCTAATTATCTCTTAGGTACAGTGAAAATAAAAATCCCTAGGAATTGGAAATCTTCTATCTGGGGAACTAAAATAAGTCTTAGCAATATTAGAGAATAAGATGGATGATACTACAAGTTTCTATAGTTCAAGCATTACATAAGTAGTCACATAAGGAACATTGGTATAAAAACCATAAGCTGCATTATATATGTAATAATCATTTTTGGAATAACTTGATAAACCTTTTATTTGTCATCAAAATAATAACCAAAATGTTAGGACTGGATTAGCAAAACTTGAAGACATCGTGTTGAACACTCTCCTTTGCTTCATCCCATACCTAACTATGTTTCATAGTTCAGAGACAGAGAGAATGACTTATGTTTGAGATGTACTAAGCCACATGAGAATTTCTCACTCAGAGATGTGTTAGGACTTTCATTTTCTTAACTGTGATCATGATGGTCTAAGGGTGCTCTTATCTTTAGGCCTCCTGGTTTAGGCACCTGACCTCCATTTTCTTAGAGCATTTACTTTAGAAAATTTATAATTGCAAATTCTTTCTCTGCTCTTTTAAGATGTTAATCCTCTCTCAGCCTCTTGTCAATTTTATAACCCAGCAATATCTTTCTCAAGATCTGGGCAGCCATCTTTTTGAAATGTAATCACTACTAGAGATAGCGCCCCTGTATCCTAGTCTCTGTCAAAGGGAAGGAGCCTAACTTGGTAAACCATAATTGGCAAATACAAGGAGCCTAATCACATTGGCACTCCTCTGTCCTACAGAACTTTTCCACCAGCTGACCCCAGAGTTTAAAAATCTACTCCCAATCCATCACCTTTTCTTCAAAGGAGTTGAATTTTCTCTCTCTCTTGAAAATAGTGTTGACTAAATTCTTCCTTCTGATGAAATTGATCTTTGAAAATTGTGAATGATAAATTGTTGACATACTCAAAGAGTATCCCACAAAGGCTAATATTGGAATATAGCTGATGGGATATGCTATTTTTAGGTCTCATTTTCTACATTAAGGAATTGGATTATGAATTGAACCAGCTTCAGAATCAATTCTTATGGAATATTCAAATAAATGAGTACAAAATTCAGAAATTCTCAGGCAATGCTTAAGTTCAAGAAACCGTAACATTTAATCTATTTTTAATGCCTTCAAGTATGGTCATTTGTGATATTATTGGAACAATGTGAAAGTAAATTCCGAAACTGATTTCTCATCCTGTTTCCAAGCAATTGCTCTATTCAGAAAGGTAGGATTATCCATTTAAAAGTACATTAACTTCCAAATAACCTCCACATGTTTACCATATTTAACTTTATATTTATATTAGAGTTGTGAAAGCTTTGAAATTGCTGCCTAACAAATTATTCACAAAATAATTAAAAAATGGCTCACTCCCACATTTCAATTCTACAGGGTTGTTATTAGAAAGTTTACAGGTAGTAAAAACTTGGGTTAGCTTCCCTGTGCCAGATAAATCGATTTAAAATTAATAGCATTAAAATGTAATTTTAACCTAAAATTGGAAATTAACACTGTGTATGGAAGACTGTGTTACACCCTTTTTGTGGCTTTTACTACATATACAATTTAAATACACTAAAATGTATTTGATGGTTTTCCATGCTGCAAAAATATAAAGTAACCATTTCTACTTTGATGGTTACAAGTTATCTAAAACACCAAAATAAATCTGTGGGCACTTTCTCATACTTTATCAATATTTTCAGTAAATAATTATCTGAATGCCAATTGTAGATTGCTTATATATTAAAATGCCTTTATATACCTATAATTTGTGGTGAGGGTGTACATTTTCCCATAAATTGCTAAAACTAGCTTATTTGTATATTAAATCTTAGAGCATCCTTAAAATAGAGATTTCTCAATAATTAGGTATTATAAAGTAGAAGAATGCTTATGTGAATTAGTTTTAATGAAATATAACCTCTGGTTCTACAAAGATACTCATTTAAAATGAAAAAAAAACTAAGAAATAATGTAAAGTGAATGCAATAATAATAAGAGAATATTTTCATTTTGATTTCCTGACGTATACCAAAACTTGAATATTATAAAACAAATACTTTTCTGAGACCAATTTAATAAGGTGAACATTTGTACAATTAATCATATTTTGAAAGCAGTAAGGTTGTGTTCTCTATAAAGGCAGTCATTATGAAACCTACCAATAGCAGACAGAATTTTCAGTAATGGAAAAAGTCACCAGCTAAAATTGTTTGGCTTGAGTTAAATATAGAGACTAAATGGTGAGTAATGCGTTTAGCTTCAAAATCTTTGATATCTATATAGCCTGAAAGGATGATACCTAGGACTGTAGGTAGCATTAAGTGCTTCAGTTGACACAAGCACAATGTGTATCACTAATATGACTTAGTTGCAAAAATACAAAGAAGTAAACGAAAAGGTATGTTGAATCTTCAACTACATTAATGGAGGATAAAAGAAAGTTATAACCCACAATGTTCTTTTCAGCATGGACTATATTTGAAGATTATGATAATTTAATGTAGTCTTCAGTGGAACATTTCCCAGGATGTAAGTCTTAAAAGCACACTAGACTGCTATTTTCCAATTATTTAAATATATATATTTAGGCTCAACCTGAAGAGATTAGAAGATATTAGAATAAAAAACTGTTTTTAAATAGGGTTGTCAGATAAAATACAGAATTCTAAGTTAAATTTGAATTTTAGAAAAACAGTGAGTAATTGTGTAGTAAAAGTGTGTGCAAAATTACATGGAAAAAACCTAGGGGGAATGCTTACCATAAAAGTTGTTTATCTAGAATTCACATTTAAATGGCTATCTTGTATTTTTTATTTACTAACACTGTAGTTCTATATCTTAAAATACCTTTATGTGGATAAACAAGCTGACTTACTCTAAATACTTTCCATAAGTAGAATGAGCAATATTAATACTTAGCCAGCATTATAGGGAGGTATAATTGGCTCTAAAAAAAAAATCTATTAGATGTTTAAAGTTCATAAACTGGGAAAACAAACAAATAAGACAAAATACATCAAACAAGTAAACAACATCAAAGTAGAAATTCCTAGCATCAGAAATGTTGAAGGAGTGACTATTCAAGACAGAGAAGATTCTCCTTCAGAAGAAATATTGATTTAAATAATGAACTTGAAGTCTCTTCTACTTAAAGGATTCTATAACTCAAACTTGTAAGACTGAGATTGAATATGGTAACCCTATTTAGTAACATTATTTAGACGTTATTCATATATCTTGGTGTAAGTATTTTCAAGAAGTTTCACACGATACCCATTACTTGCATAATTTTTAAGGCAAATAAAATAGTTCTGTGAGAAAATAGGAATAATGTTCATTGTGGAATTTAAATGTTTTGCCATTTGCCAAGGAGATTTTAGTTTTTAAAAATATGCTCCTATACTTTTTATAATTATCAGTACACAGTTGATTTCCTTTTTAATCTGTTATAATACTAAAGGTTGAAAAAAATTCTTCAATTTTTTTTCTTCATGATATTCGTAAATCCTACCTTGGAGGATTATTTGCTAATTTTTTTTAACAATAGGTTTAGATTTAATAAGATATTTGATATAAAACAAAATAATTACAATTGCTAAATTAAAATCATATAATTATAAAATTTGATCACAAAATTATAAAATTCAGTGATTTGCCTGATATATTCTAGGATAAAATCAAAGTCTTTTAAATATTAAAAATACATTTTGGAATAAGACTATGTGTATTTCTATAATGACAGCCCAAATTGAGCACAGCCTAACTTAAAGATGAATAAAGTATATATAAAATGAATAACTACAAGAGTATATTATTTAAAATTTATGAAATTTTTTAGGCTTTATTTATGAGACAATGTTTCACCCTGTTATTGCCCAGTATATAGTGCTATGGCATCAGCCTAGCTCACAGCAACCTCAAACTCCTGGGTTCAAATAGTTCTTCTGCCCCAACCTCCCAAGTAGCTGGGACTATTGAGTCTGCTAAAAGTTTTCCTAGTAGAGATTTTTCTACTTTTTAAAGATTTTTTTCTATTTTTAGTAGAGATGGGGGTTTGCTCTTCCTCAGGCTGGTCTCAAAGTCCTAAGCTCAAGATATCTTCCCACCTTGATTTTCCAGAGTGTTAGGATTACAGGCCTAAGCCACCAAGCCTGGCCGTAAAAAATGATGTATTGTCTGTAGAATGAAGGAAGTGGTACCTTAAATTCTAATACTATTTTGTTTTTCATTGCACTAGGTACTTGTGCCCTACTTCAATTACATACAGCATTATTTCAGTATATGTATTTTAGCACTTTATACTTGAAAAGCACTTTGCAATTATGTGCTAATTTAAAGTGTTCATAAAACTATTATTTTCTGTGAGTTGTCATATAGAGAATAAAAACTTGAAATCTCTTATGAAAGAAAGAAACGACTAAAAAAAAAGTAGGACCTAAATATCAGAAGTGCTGACCTTTAAGAAGAAAGCTGTCTTCCAATAGCAAACAAGGAATAAAAGTTTATTGAAAGAAATAGGTCAGGTCAAAAAAAAATTTACCAAATTTCTATACACATTAGGCAAATAAAAATGATGGTAATACAGAGGGGAAAAAAAGGAATAGTTTTTGTTGTTAAAAAAAAAAGATAATGTAGTTAAGGAGATAGAAAAGAAATGCAAATATAAAGTTAAAAAAAAAAAGATGAAAATGATCAGTCGTACCTTGGAGTGATAGGGAATACTTTTTAGAAAGAATCTCATTTGAAGAGTAAGTTGAATGAAAGCAGATTTTCATTAAGTAGAGATGGAGAGAACTGTGTGAAAAGGCAGAAATATGAGCGTGTGGATGAAACATCAAGAAGGGAAGTGGGGGTCTCCGATATTGTCAGTTGGTAATGAAATCGTCTGCTGGGAGAGTTGGAGCAGTACCGGCTTCTGCATAATTGCTACTATTTCTGAATTACAGCATTCTTCAAGTATTTTTAACAAGCTGGGCCACAACTGCAGTGAATTTATTGGGAGAGAATCTGAGCATATTGGGCAAAATTTCCACGAAGCAGAAGGCTAAAGTGCACTAATGGGGAACTGGTATTAGTCCAAGCACAATTAGTCAAAGCATCAACTAATTATCCATGGCTAACAATTAATCTACCAGAGACAAGAGGAAAAAAATAAAATTGTTTAGTTCTCAAGCAATGAGAAATGTTTGGCAAAAGGAACTAAAAATATCCAAAATATATATTGGAAAACTTATTCCTTTGTATGTAGAGCAAATGTTTAAATTGTTATTGTTACATGTATGATCAAAAAGATAAGCAAAAAAATTATGAGTTACCTATTTATATCAATTCTAATCAGGAAACTACACTTCTTTTCTCAGTCTGATCAAACATATAAACAAATGCTACTTAGAATTATTGACATAAATTTCATTTTACATATAAGGAATTGTTGGTATGTTCTCTCTTTGATATGAATTCCATGATACAGTAATCTCATGATATTCTCTGGTAGGTAATACTTTATAAAGTAAAAAAATTTTTGTAAATATTTAGCTCAAATACTGTCTTAAAGAACCACTGTAAGGTTCTCTAGAATCTTAAGGATTCGTAGAAATTTATGTAAAAAGATTATTTATTTTGATTCAGCACTTTTAATATCTTTAAGAAATTTCATTTTTTTAAGATAAATAACATCTATTAACTGGTGGAAATTCTAGTTTCATCAATATCATTTGTGAAACACTAGTAAGTTAAATTCAGGTGCTTCAATCTAATATTTATTAAACCAAATGTAGGTTTTAGTCATTCTATGCAAATGGAAAGTAGGTCTGCAATAAAAAATAAATAAATAAAAACCACTGACCCACAGAAACAAAAACACATCACTTCCAACGTATCATTTTCCTTAGAAGATAATGTAGCTCCCAAAAACGGGTTTTAAATGGTTACTTCATTTCAAAAGGAAGAAGATAACTTGTGTGGGTCATTCAACTCCTCAGCATTTCTGGAGACCACCAGAGAAGAAATAGGAATTTGGGTCGTATGTTCCACATTTCTTCCATCTTTATTTCTGCGTCACAAAAACATATTTCCCGTGAATGTTCAGAGGGAAGAAATTTCAAAGGGTTTCTACTTCTTTATAATTCCAATTATTCTAATAAAGATAAATGGAAAAATAGGAAGAGAGAGGAAGAAAGCAAAGGAAGTGGAGAAGAAAAAGAACAAGAGTGGAAAGGGATAGACAATCAAACCCTGCTGTCTGACTGAAAACACGTAACTGGTCTATTCATTTTACTGTCTCACATCAATTGCTTAAATTTTCCCAAGCCCTTTCCTTTTGTCTATGTTTTGTCCCATTCTTGTTTATTTTCCAATTACCTTCCATTAAATTTTTGTTCAGAATTCATAGGCTGTTTGTGTGAGTGTGTGTGTATGTGTGTGAATGTGGGGTGAGTGTGAGTGTGCGTGTGTGTGTGTGTGTATGTGTGTGAGTGTGGGGTGTGTGTACGTGCACAGAGTTTCTCACATGTACACTGACCATACTTCTGGCTTCATTTACCTGAACTTAGCGGCTGGTCCTTAACAGCTAAATTTCTCCAAAGCTTTCCATGGGCACAATATCCATCGCTCACTTACCGTTCACTCTTTACCTCTCGTTGATGTCGCTCCTATACCAAATACACAATTCTTTGTAAAACTCTGTTCTTTGGTTGCTGTGGCCTCTATCTTGGGCCTTCTTGTCAAATCTTTTCACTTACTGTCCCACACTGATCTCCCCTTATGTCGTGCTTTTGAATGATGCTTATAGATCAAGACTCTTTGGTTTTATATCAACCCTTAGTAGTTGGTCAGACCACAACACCCATTTTCTTTTTTTTTCTTTCTTTCTTTTTTTTTTTTTTTTTTTTTTTTTAGAAGGAGCCACAAGCTATCCCCCTGGGTACAGTGCCATGGCATCACAGCTCATAGTAACCTCCAACTCCCGGGCTCAAGCTAGTCTCCTGCCTCCGCCTCCCAAGTAACTGGGACAACAGGCGCCCGCCACAACGCCTGGCCATTTTTTGGTTGCAGCCATCATTGTTGTTTGGCGGGCCCAGGCTGGGGAGTCGAACCCACCACCTTAGGTGTACGTGGCTGGCGCCTTAGCCGATTGAGCCACAGGCACGGAGCCACGACACCCATTTTCTCTAGATGGAATCTTAGTTGAGAAAGCCTCATTACCCAAATGTTAGCACTATTGAAATAGTTTTTCTTCCCTTCCAGACCTCTGATAATTTTACATGGAGTACTTTTCTATTCCCCAATTTTGTGCTAATTTCTACCCTTTCATTATTCCTGAAATAATGAAAATCCCTTATTCTACCAATTTCCAACACCTCCACCTCCAACTGTGTTAGGCTCCTTTGCTGCATTTCCCCATTCAGTTATCAAGCTTTGTTATATGTATTTCCTTTCTTAAAACAATGAAACTTTGTGAGGGAAAGGAACTTGACTTAATCATCCCATCCACCCCACGCCTACCGCAGTTCCTGCTTATAGTGGGCACTCAGTAGTACTCGTCAAGATATCAATAAATATCCACATATATTAAAGGTTAGCTGTTTCTGTGTATTTCCAATTTGAAGGCACTACTATATTTTAAGCCTGTAGGGGAGGGTTCCTCTGAGGACTGACCCTATTCAGTACAAATACTAACTCTATCAACATCTGGAGCTGCATTCTGTGTCAGAGAAGAAAAAGCACCAGAAAAAGAAGAAAGAAAGTAGAAAGAAGAATGGGAAGGAGGGAGGGAGCAAGAAAGGAAGGTTAAAATATATGACACTGGGAAGAGTAATCAGGAACTGATGAGTTATTTTCCTCAAAGTGGGGCAATAAACTTGTCCAACATTCCCTAGGAAACATATGGTAGGTAGTCTGTCATTACTCAGAGTGAGAATGGAAACAGAAGTATTGATGAGGCAGGGGAAAATGTAAAGAGAAAGAAATAAACAAGTATTTAGTCTTTCAAACCAATGTGTGGGAAATCTATCTTTTATTTCATTATCAAAGGCTGTAAAGAAATGAGATCTCATATGATGAATACGTTGGTAAAATAAACTTTAAAAATTAAAACAGCATCTTGTTTTTTTAAAAAAACCAAATACTTATTTTTTTTCAGGTGGTTTCTATGTCACTAAACTATACCCTCCAAAAGAAAACATTTTAAATACTTTAATCCGCAACTAATCCCCCAAAGTTTTCTAAATTAGATAAAAAGGAATTTGTATCCAAGGACAAGAGAAACCACAGAGAGAGAGTCTAGCAGAGAGTGGACAAGTATCACTAATGACCAGATGAGAATGACTGTGCTTTATTCATACTAAGCAGAATGAAAAATCAATTCAACATTCCACTAGAAAGCACAGGAGCTTTTTTCTTTTTTTCATGCAGCAGAAAAGTAATCAGAAACGTGGGTTCCCAGGAGCATTTAGGCATCACAGATGTATAGAGTGTGCAGACAATTGTAAAATGCAGAGGGGAGACTAGAATGGAGAGAATTATAGAAGCAGGGAAAAATAGTAAAAGGCTGATCACAGAAGGGGCCTTATGCTGATTGCTAAAATTTACCCCCAAGTAATTGAAGCAGAGCAGAACACATTTGAAACTTCAAAACTTATCAAATGATTTTGTTGACAAAGCAAATAGCAAATATATTCTTTAAAACTATTTGGAAGAAGGCAGGAAGAGAAGGCAGTGTAGATTATACCACGTAGGAATGAGACACATAGACTGTTGAAATTCGAAGAAACCTTGAAGATAAAATACTAACAAGAGGGCTGAGAGTTGAAACATTTTCTCTAAACATGATCTCAATCAAACTTAGCAAAGCAAGGGTCTGAACTTAGATAAGGCGCTTTATTTTTATGCACTCCAGTGTTCTTTACAAAATGATAGGTTCAAATAAGATGAATTCCAAATTCCCTATCAGCAAGAAATGTTCTGTAGTCAGACATTGAGCCTGTGGCTCACTTGTTTTACTTTGAAACTCACTGATCGATTATGTATTTACTGAGTGCCCCTTAGGTGGGAGGCATCATGCTTGATTTTAGGGAGGCCAAATTAAACAGTGAAGAGTCCCGGCACTGGTGAAGCCCAAGTCTACTTGCTGTCTTCTTACTAACAGTTGCATATTTACCATCTTTTTCCATTTCTTTTTCTTCCTCAAATTGATCCCTTTAGAACATGGTAATTTGCATACTGTGGCATCATGTTTAACCTCCTGTTATCTTCTGCTGCTCTCCGGCCTCTTCTGGAAATACCAACATCTGGACCAATAGTGTTGGTTATCTTTACACAGTAACTGGGTATTTTGAAATTTAATAAATGCAGTTTGCAGTAGACTTTCTTGAGAACCATCTGGTATTTCTAAGAACTTCTTCATGGCATCTTCAGTCTTTTATTAATACTTGGCTCTGCACTTATTCAGTGTCTCCCACCATCATGTCCAAAAACTACATCTATGTATTATTTTATTTTCCAGGACCTTGAATCCAGCTACCAAAATCTATTCCACTTATTTTTTATTGTGTTATGAACCAGCCCCAAACATGTTCATGGAAAACAATAGCACTGGTATTTTTTTATCTTATATATATGCAATTTAGATACATTGCATTGGGCTACACCAAATGTTAGATGCTGAAATCATATCTAGGCCCTTTTCATTCAAACGTTGGGAAGTTGGTTTGGGCTGCAGTCTGGGGCTTTCCCTGGGGCTGTCTGCTCAGCATCTATATTGACCTCTCCATTTGACTGGGGTTTTCTCATAATACCGTAGGTTTCGTGTTTGAGTGTCCCAAGTGAGAGAAAACATATGGAAGTTTATTGCTCATAACCCTGTTGATAAGCCACGCATGTTATTTTTGCTGCATTGTGTTGGTTGAGAAAGTCACAAAGGCCCACCCAATCTAAAAGGCTGAGGAAATAGTCTCTACCTCTAGATAGGAGAGTGTCAACATTCCAAATGGCTATATGGGATCAGAAATATTGTTAGGACTCATTCTGGAAAATAAAATCTACTATACTCCAATTTTATATATGTTCTATGATTTAATTCTCATAGTAAACATTGATGAACCTTTCTTCATATTACCAGCTGAAGCACAGAAAGTTAAACAACTTGGGCAAACTAAAACAGCCAGCAAGTGTAGGCACCATGATGGAAACCCAGCGTGTCTGGAAACTGTGACCTTAATCACTACTCAGTATGCCTTTCTAGCCACTTACTGACTAGCTTTGTCACTGTGGACAATTAATTAATCTTGCTACACCTTATACTTGTATCGGTAAATTGAGAATAACAATATTTAGCCCTTAGTTTGGCTTATAAATAAGTGTTCAATATGTTTGAGATATAACTGACACAATTTTTAATTTATTTTCATAAATTATAAATGTTCTTTCAAAGGGCTCACAAATGATTTCAAGAGAAAATAACAGGCAATTTTGGCTTATTTTGAAAAGTATGAATCAATCTGAAATCTAGATTCCATTATAACTTGAGGAGGGTCATTTTCACTTTATCCCAGTTTAGAAAAGATTGTAAATGACACTGCCATGGCAATTTCATAAATGAACTCTCGTATTTATAATCATGTTTGAGTTTTAATTGTTATCCTTTAAAAGTAAGCTTTGATTAACAGCCTGTCGCCATTATGTAAGAATAAAATGGTTGAGCAACGACATTCTTCAAATTATAGTAGTTCCCACCCCAATCCACAGTTTTGCTTTCTCAGATTTCAGTTATTTGTGGTCAGCTGCTTTCCAAAAATATTACAGTACTTATTTTGAGAGAGGGAGCGAGGGAATGGGAGAGAGCAAGAGAGCACATTCATAAAACTTTTACAGTATATTGTCATAACCGTTTTATTCTATTAGTCATTGTTAATCTCTTACTGTTAAACTTCAAACTTTATCTGTGTCTAAGTTATAAATTAAACTTTATCATAGACATATATGTATAGGAAAAAACATAGTGTAGATAGGGCTCAGTGCTATCCATATTTATAAGCATCCAAAGTGGGTCTTGGAATGTATCCCTGACAGATAAGGGGAGCCACCATATTAGATGTGAATATGTGATAATGACCGATCATATCTTTTACTAAGTTTCATAATGTTGATTAGGGCCCCATAATTGATTTGTATAGCTTCACATACCATTTTCTCTAAATATCCAAATAATACTGCAAGTATGGTAGGTGAGCTCGTGAATGTTAAGTTCTCCCGTGGTTAAACATGGTTATATGTGCTATGCATTTAAATCTCCCTCTGGGTCTATGCCCCAGGCTGGTTAATCCTGCTTAATGCCCAGGAAAGGTGATTCCAGTGGACTGCATTAATAGGACTATTGTCCTGCTCCCAATTTTTCTAAAATATATAAACCATACCAGTAAAAAAAATAGGAGGGAAATAGAGGGAAACCATGTACTTATTTCCTCTCTGCCTTCCAGAGTCAGATCTCTACAGATTGGCCGTATACATTTGACATTACTCAGAACCTTACATGGGCTCGCCCTATTTAGTTATCTTCTTGAGAGTTTAATAATCTCTCCCTCCCTCTGCTTCTTCTGGGCTATTTTGGGTTTAAGCTTTATTACTACTACTAGGGGTTTTCACTATGCAGTTCTCCCTTTTTGGCTACAGGGGATTTGTTTGAGGATCATGGCCAATACCAAATTCCAGGGATGCTGAAGTTTCTGTTGGGCCCTCTGTCTCTGTGGGTAATAGATCTGAGAATTTCATTCAGTGGTTTCTTTTTCTTTTTTTCACATATACATGTGTTTATTAGGTTTCCACTATTTGCCTTCACAAAATTAAAAAGCCTTAAAATTTAATAACAGTAAAAATGTTAATATAAGGACCAGAAACAAAAACCTCGTGAAGAACGAAGATAAATAGATTCAGAAAAGAAATCAGATGATTACTACATCAAAATATTAAGCAATAATAATAATGATGATGCAAAGAAAGTAACATTCACATTGTCAAATAAGAATATGTCTGTTATAGAATGCTTTGACTCTGAGGTTCAGTATGGAGTCATCAGTTAACTTCTTATTTTTTTCCAAAGTCTCAAAAAATAGACAATTAATATTTACAATAAATGTAAAAGATAATTTCAAAAACCAGATCGTGCCAAATCTTATAGACAATACAAAAAAGAAGAAATACCTTAAAATCATTCTACTTAATCTGGATACACCTGATATTAAAACTGGAGAAAATATATTATTATAAAGGGGAAATTACAAACATATTACACTTAGAAATGAGGATGCAATATCCTAAACAACATATTAAGAAGTTGAATTAAAAATTAATGTTTAAATAATGTACTTTGGTCAAAATTAAATCCAACTTATGTGAGAATTAGTCACTATTCATTTCATTCAGTGGTTTCTTGAACCCACAGATGCAAACCCATGGATATGGAGGGCCAGTTGTGCTCTGTTAAGAGATGAGAATTACTGAGAGATAATTTCCACGCTAATGTGGGAAAACAGCAGATACATAGTTGTCAATGATGTTAACTAAAAAAAAAAATCCTTTTGAGAGGAACATATGAAGTAGTTGGAATAAACATGGTTTTAGTTTGGGCCCTTATTTCTTAAATTTCAATCCCAACAGATATGGAAAAATAGAAAATTATATGTAGCTGGTAATGCATGATACACAGCTGATTAATAAATTACAAAGAAAGGAATTCTAGGTAGGAGAAGTACCCAAAATTAAAAAGAAACTAGCTGTAAAATAGTGGCTGTGACATAAGGGTGAAGTGGATTGTGGAATTGTATAGAAAATAAAGTGGGAATGGTAAAAATAAAGGAGGACAGCCTCATGCTACCTTCTTTCTTCAGGTTGTAATTTTTTTGTCACTTTTTCCCGAAGGCTTTTCTGACCACTCCAAGTAAATTCTCTTCTCCCATCCATGGTACTCTCCGTCTCCTTTTCTCCTTCAGGGTCTTTATGGAGCATTCATTGTGACCTATCCTATCCTATAGTTTATGTAATTATTTTGTTTAGAAAATAGACCCAATGAGAAAATATTTTTTATTGATTTATATAACATTCCATTCCCAATACCTTGAATTTTATACACAAAGCAGGCACTCAATAAGCATTTGTTACATAAATTAATAAATGGAGATACTGTATTTTTTACGTTCCATCTATGTGCACAAAATTAGTTTCCAGGTTGCAATGAAGGAAATATTAAATATTTCTCACTGCTTCCCTCTCAAAGGAATGTGGGAATTAACTGCTCTTAATTATTTTCTTCTCTCTTCTGTGTTTTTATTATTGATTCGTGAACTTTTTGGAACTTGTTTTATATGGAGAGTAGATCTCCACTGTTGTAACAATAAACATTTAGAGTTTCAGTACTTAGTAGGACAATTAATGTTGGAAATCCAACAATTTACTTCCATCTGACAATGTTAGATATTTTTCTCCCTCATCAATCACCCCTTGGTTCTGATGTTTTAAGTTATTAAGTTAGTCCCTTTAAAATATTAACATTGTCATCTCACAAACATTTATCCTCTAGCAAGCATCATTCTTACAACCCTCTTCCCTCTTTTAAATTGATCACAATAAACAATAGGTAGGATTAGTTTTAGATGAAATCATTGATCCTAGAATAGTCTTAGCCTCGATTTTTATTTTGTTCACCACTTAGATCATAATTCTCCATTTCTATTATCTGTTGTTGCTGATTAGAAGCAGATTGTCGATCAAGCCTATTGTAAATTAAGTGATTTAAATGTGAGAATTTCTCTGGCTCTGCTACTCAAAGGTTCTGACCATACTATGGATCACACCCTGACACTTCTTTTTGCCCTTCCTGGCTCCATAATTTATCCACGTCCTTCATCAAAGGGACTATATATTATCTATGTATGTAATTCTAGGTCAGCTGCTCATTTTTCCAAATACTCTGAGTAGTATATTTCTCTCTCTTTTTTTTTAAGTTATGTCTTGGTGCTCATAAAAAGTCTGCAGCCTGTCAAATCATTGTTCCTTTATATATCACCCTTTTTACTCTGGTAGTTTTAAAGTTTTACATTATCATCCTTGATGTGTTTAGTACTTTTCATTTGTTTTATAAAATAAAATGTTTATTATTTCACTTGTTCTTTCAACTTAACCATTAATCTGGTAATTTATATCTACCTTTAATTCTGAAAAAATACTACTCATTACTTCTAGTAATATTTCTCCCTAATATCCCATCTATTTTCTCCTTTTAAGATATCTTTTGACCTATGTTGAATCCCTCAAACTATTCTCCAAATCTTAGTTGCTTTTTAATATTTTACGTAATCTCTTTTTTTCTGTCTATGTCATCTAGGTGAATATCTCAACACATTCTTCAAATTTATCGAATATTTGATTATATATCAAACCTCGAGTTAATTTCAGTGAATATATTTTTTATTTCCAAGATTAATACATTTATTTGTTCTTTTTTAATGTGTATAACTATGTTTAGTAATTCCTTTGACCATGTGTAGCCTGGAGTTTAAATTTCAATAACTTTATTCTTTATCTGCAAGATTTCTATTTCTTTTTATTTATTATTATTATTATTTTAATTGTTGGGGAATCATTGAGGGTACAAAGGGCCAGGTTACTTGATACTTATTTATTATTTTTGTGTTATGTCTACCAAATTATGTTTATTCCTTTCTTTTATATATCATATCATTCTCTCGTTCATGTCTTTGGAGCCTTATTTTCATTAGTTGTTAAGTGTTTCAACTTATTCTATTCCTGTTATTGTTTCCTTTAAAGTAATTATTTTTTTCAATTAATGCTTTTTAAGCTCCATTATAATATATAATATTTATAATATGTTCTTTTTTTTCTGTGCATTTGGATTTTTGCTTTTCAAGAGCATTTTTAACATAAGGTTGCATCTTTAATTTTTCCCTTTTCTCTTTGTGGTCTCCTTTTCCTATGCAGTGGTTTCAGGTTTGTTTTTCAAAGTCCTTGACCTAGAATCGGATTATACATTGGTTTCTAGGGAATTCTGACTCCCCAGTATTGGGGATGTTTCAGATATGTGCATCACACATGTGAGCAATGGAAGCTTGGCTCGGGGATTCCTCAGGAGGTAGTGTGTGGTATTTTCCTTCTCTTAGCTGAACAGCTGTAGATAAACTGTAGTTCTAGGCAAAAGTAAACATTAACTTAATTCAAATGTTTTTTATTTTTTTACTCAAAATGGACAGTCCTGGTTTGATTTTAAGTCATTATCGTCTGTGGAAAGCAAGGAGTATGCCTTTCAGACTGCTTCTGCCTTCTTTAAAATTAAAATCCAGTGGATTGCTCATGTCAGCCGTGCTCATTATTCTGTTTCCTTTTCATCTCCAGTTCATAGAAATATTTACCGTATTAAGCATAATTACATTGATTCAATGTTCTCTCTCTGTATTCTTGGTGCAATGCATCTGAACCAAGACAAGTGTGGTTCTCGAATCATTTAACCAGAATTCTATCTTGATCACAATTCATCTTTTATTTCATTTGAATATTAAATTTATGAAATCAATATTGCAATAAAAATATGTCAATAAGATAGATGTTTGTTTATCTTATAATGGAGGCAAAGCCCAAATCAAGTGGAAGTATAAATAAGTAAATGAAAGAAATGACTATACCTACAATAAATTTCTTAATTGCGTATTTTCATGGATGTGTTAATCAGTTCACTGTAAGCATTTCACATTGTATATCCATCAGTACACTGAACCCCATAAATGCATCATTGTACATACTTATGATTTAATACCCTCCCTCAAAATAGAACAAGCATAGTTCTATTATGCTTGGAGTATTAGTAGACATTTTCCAGGTGAATAGTCAAGAGTTGAAAAGTCAAGGAAAAGAACAACACATGAAGAGAAATAGAGCTGAGAGAAAAGTCATCCACAGCCTAAAACTCACACCACAGAGGCAGTAACTTTATGACAAAAAAAGGTCTCCTGCAAAAGAGCTGGAAGATTAGTCATATTAAAGATTGCATTCGTTTATATAAACATTTATGAATCACCAAAAGTCCACACATATAATAAAGAGATATGAACCAATTCCCACCCAGAGCACACTAATGAGAGACATGATGATTTTGCTAGAATGGAGAAAACAGAGATACAGAAAACACAACAATTATTAAGAAGACGGTCGTGTTAACAGTGGCTATAAACACCTATTAACCGAATAGAAAATAAACACCACCCATTATCGAAAGGAGACTAAAAGTGAGGTTCTACACACACATCTCTATTTCTAATATACACAAATTTTCCATCTGCTTATATATTGAGCCATATTTGTAAACACCTTGGATATTCACTCTATAAACTCTTACATAGTTTAAGTTGTATGCTTGCTCATTTGTTCATAAATCTATAATTTCTGCATTAAACTTCTTGAGGAAATCCTAGCTTTATCCACCCTTCTGTGTACATAGGCTGTATGCAATTCAGTAAATATTAGATAAATTACTACTTAATAGTATTCACACACATATGCCTAGATTACTTGTAATATGCATATATACATGCAAGTTATATTTATACACTCAGACACCCAAATGCTAACCTATTTCCAGATTTTGCTGAAATAGAACTTTACAAAATGAATACTATACATTAGCTATTTCAATTAATATTGCTTTAAAGGCATTAATTTCAGGGAGAAAAAAAGCACTAATTATGAGGAGACCAATGACCTAATTAACAATGCGTTTTAATAAAAATACTGTTAAAATTGGAAGGGTGAGTCAGGTAAATTTAAGGATACAATTTTATTTTATGATGTATGATTTTAATCTTCAACCTTATTTCTGTATTTTCTAAATGATCTCTAATTTATTAATCCAACATATGACCTCTTTTCAGATCCCATTGACCAAAACCTCTAGAACTGCTATAATTTTTTTTTCTTTAATTTACCCTCTTCAGAGATTGCTCTCTACATCTTCTTACTCTAACTAATATTGGCTCTTTTTTGAGAAATAACTTATATGAGAGCTGCTTATCTCATACTTCCCTTGCCAGGGGCATCAGTGATGCCAATGTCTTTCTTTACCACCGTCTCCTGAAAAACAGTTTTTATTTTTTAGCCTCATCAAAAAAAAATTGTCATTTTATGGTTAATTCCATGTAATAACATTACTGTTGTCATATTTTCCTTTTTATTTTCTTGTTGCTATATTATCTCCCATCAGATACTTTAGGTTGTTTGTGAGCTGGATTACATTTACCTCCACCGTACCCACACCCGCCCTTGTTCTTAACACTGTCCAGGGCAGGATGAAAGAAAGCTCTAGGAGTGTCTATGTCGGTCTAGCTCAGTCCTGCCTCAGGCAGTCAGACGGGGGAATCACAGAGGTCCTCATGCTTATTTGGAAACATTCCTCCTCTGAATTTAGCAATATCCATAGTAGAACCTTTGCTTTAGCTTGAGAAACTAGTCATCCCCTGGTCTAAATACTTCCCACCACTGTATTTGGGGAGGCAAAGTTTGTAATAAGACTTAACTATTGGGTAGAACACCTATCCTTTCTATCCCAATTTTTACACACACACAGCCTCTACCTCATTATATAATAAGATTAGGCTATAAAAGGCATTACTTTATTTCCCAAAAGACCAGTAATACTAATTCTATTATGCTGTGTTCTTTGGTATTGATGTCATTATGAAGGGCATAAGGACCCCGTATCATCATTACTTTGTCACCCAAACTGTTATCCCCATATGGTTTGGTATCCCTAATCTATGTATCTTTGAAACTTGTTTTTTATCAAAGACAAAATCTTCTACATTCTGAACTTCTTTTCTGAGTGCTCTGGAGATAGTGCTTCTAGTGCAGGCCTGTCATATGTGTAATTTTTACTCCCTGACTGGTGGCACAGGATGTGAGGGTAACAGATTTTCTGCTTAGGCATTATACTACTTCCAGACTACTGTTTCTCCATTGTATTTAAAACATACAAAAAATAACGAAAATAACTCAGCTTTTTGGAATACATAATACCCCATAAATCACTAGCTCTCATACCACAATAATATAACTTCCCTCCCATCACAACATCTTACTCATTTTAGTATCTGGCTTGTTTATTTTCTCTCTGTTTCAAATCTTGCTCCAACTACTCTTGCCATCGTTTATATTTATCTTGCCCATTATAGATGCTTCATCAAAAACCTGACCACTTAGCTCCTTGATCCTTATTTTCAGTGCTTGTATCCTTGTGATCTCATATCCTAGCCACACACACTGCCTAGAAATTCTTTAACAATAGTTGTATCTTTTCTAACTTAACCACTTTTAGAATTTCATACCTGCTATAATCTTTTTACCATACTATCTGTGGCATTTATACACCAATGGTTATTTGATCCTCACTGTGGTCTTTAATGGATTTATCTACCCTTCTTTGTCCTCAAGTGCCTTGGCTCAGGCTGTGGATTTCTTTTCTTTCTACGTTCACTTGTTTCTCATGTGATCTCAGCCCGTCTCAACTATCTGGGGATAAGCTCTAAATTTACATCTTTGCCCTGACTTAGTCCTTTGACTTTAAGACCCGTATACCCTCACATCCTCATTTTGGTGTCTAATGGGCATCTCATGCTTAACAGGAGCAAAACACCACCCTAAACCCTCCACCCTACACACACACACAAATGTGGTTTTCCTTGCAATGTTTTCCACCTTAATACATCATACCACCACTCACAGCTGGTCAACAAAGAAACTCTTGAGTCACCTCTAATTCCTCTTTCACATGTCCCATGTGGTATCCTGAACATGTATTGTATGCACAATTATTTTAACATTTTAAAATCCTATACAAATCTTATCCCAACTCATTTATTCCATTGAAATCACCCAAAGTGACATTTTCTCATATATTGACTTTGTAATGTCCTTCTACTCCATTTCCCTATAACCTGCTTTCTTTCCTTACTTCTATATGTATCACAAATGATACTCTTTCTCCCCTTGTCCAACATGCCATGGTTGTCCTTAATATTTATGACATAAAACTCTTACTGTGTTCTACATGTTTTAATATAGTCAGATCATTCTAGCTCTCTCAACCAATTTCCAACTCCTTTTCAATAACTATGTCTGATGAAATTGTGAGTAGGTCTGATTATTAAATATAAAATAAAATGAAAAATTAAGTATTTTAAATAAATGTGATATAGCAAAAAATTGAGCTTCTAAATTATCAACTTTAGGGCTAGATGACTTGAGCTGTTAAGTTCTATCCCTTTGATCGCCTTCCACTTGCTCTAAGTTTGTGAAGCAGCATTCTTCGACCTGATGTATTTCTTTTTTTTTTTTTTTTTTGTAGAGACAGAGTCTCACTTTTTCGCCCTCAGTTGAGTGCAGTGGAGTCACTCCAGCAACCTCCAACTCCTGGGCTTAGGCGATTCTTCTGCCTCAGCCTCCCAAGTAGCTGGGACTACAGGCGCCCGCCACAATGCCGGGCTATTTTTTGTTCCAGTTTGGCTGGGGCTGAGTTTGAACCCACCACCCTCGGTATATGGGGCTGGCGCCCTATTCACGGAGCCACAGGTGCCTCCCAACCCGATGTATTTCTCCATGAGCATGATGACCTAGAACTTTGGACATCCATCAGTGAGGTGTGAATATGGTAACAGGGAGATGTGTTCAATCGTGCTGTTATATATCACAGAAATCATGTACCTCTCTGCACTAGTGTGGTTTGTGTACAAGTAAACAAACAAAAAAAATTGTATCTTGAACTGAGTCCAGGTCATCATTCTTACCAGTACTCAAATGTCATGCCATTTCTTTATGTTCTAGATTCATCTGGTCTTGGCCTGTCCATCTAACTCATGTAACATCCCTACCCCTGGGTTTTTATATACTGTAGCCTCTCTCATGAATGTTTTTGCTACAAATAGTCATATGTTTGATTCTTTTTAATTTCATTCAGGTCTCACCCTAAATGTTATCTTTGCAGATATGCTTTCTGAGTTGAGGAAACTCTGCCAGTCTACTGTTCTTACCCTGATTATTTACTAATGATAATATATTAACACATATTTCTTGTGTTGTGGCTGATTACTTCACTAAGATAGATGCTTCACAAAGTTCTATGTTCTATTTTTCTCAATATTACATCCTAGTTCTCAAAATAGTTTCTAGAACATATCTAAATATAAGACCAACATCCTTCATCTTTTAGTTCATTGAAAACCTAAGCTTCCATGATCTTTACATTCATCTAATTTATTAATATTACAGATACTATTTTCTCTGAAAACATCTACAGATTTGAATTCTGACCATAACTTTTTATCTTCCAATTTGTCTCATTCTTTCCCCTCCGACAGTCCTTATCTGCTACTTTATCAAGTCCTTCAATCTCTCAACACCCTCTTCCATATTTTTTCCATGATTAATACTACACTCACTCCACTGCATAACCATATTCAATTAATTTCAAATTATTTCTGTACCTTTCCACCATGGCGGTTAACTTGAATTTCTCTTTTTTTCCTCCCCTCAGATCCCCCAATATGTCAAGTTACACATTCACTTTTCCTGAAATTCCAGATTCTGAGTAAATTTCACAATCATATTTCTCCTTATCTGCAAAGTAGTTTCACAGGGAAATAGGAGAACCGACTGAACACTGGCATTTCAATGAATGCACATCGAATTCTAATCTCAAATGAGACTTAATATGACTCAGAAAACCATTTGTGTCTTATGTCCTTTCATTACCGTGGCAGATGTGGTGAAGCATAGGGAGTGATACCACGCTATTCATCTACCTCAAGCATCTTCACCCTTAGCATGTTATCACTACTTCACTTATTCCTTTATAAAGGGAAACTAAGGGAAGAGGATCTGTAATCCGTATGCATTACACTCAGATCACCTAATCACCTCTATACATAGTTCTTCTGTTCTTCCTTCCGTCTCAGACACAGTGATGATCCCTGTCTCTCTCTTTCTTTTACTTTGCTTTTAAATTAAATCAGACTCCTCAATTTTGGATTTATTCTATTCTCTTTCCTATCTGATACTATATTTACCATTTTTCTTTCTATTTTAAATATTTAACACCCCCAATCTTATTCATTCGTTTCCTTCTACTAATTCTTCCAGAAAGTTCAGAGTCCGATACCATATTTTATTCTTTTTTTTCTTGATTCTTTTTTTTAAAAGGCAGAGTTTCACTTCACTTTGTCACCCTTGGTAGAGTGCCATGGCATCACAGCTCACAGCAACCTCCAGCCCTTGGGATTAGGCAATTCTTTTACCTCAGCCTTCCGCATAGCTGGGATTACAGGTGCCGGCCAGGGCTGGGTTTGAACCCACCACCCTAGGTATATGGAGCCGGTGCACTACTCCCTGAGCCAGAGGCGCTGTCCCCAATACCATATTTTAATGAAGGCTTTCTGACTTTATTTCGGTCATTTATTTCTAACTCTTTGTAACACACATACCACATGCACACACACAGGCCAATGAGCAGGCGTAGGGGGTTGTAAATGAGTAGTGCAATTAAAACCTTTTTGGTTTTTGATTTGCGTTGTATTTCTGCTGTGTGAAATGGTTTATAACGAGATGAATCGTGCCTCTGTAGGTGACTTCTTTCAGGCATCATGAAACACCTCGGGGGAGGGCTTTTCTTAGTCTATGTGCCATTTTCTAGCCATATTGTTGAAATAATTCCTTAAAACTATATATAGCACATAAAAGAATAAAATATATATTTTTAAAATCTCAGGGAAAGCCAAAATTGTTCCTAACCACTCAAATCCCCTATCTATCCTTTAAGTTCAGGTCCATGCTTATAAAAATGATTCTGTGTAATAGAATATCCTTGATAAGGTTTCAACTTACACAGTATAGAGGTAGAGACTTTTTCTCAAGATAACAACCCCCCCAAACAATCATTCATATGAAAAATGTTCAACAAGTTAAACATGTTTATTTAGAAACCACATAAAAATCTTCATTAAAAATCTATTCCTTTATTCTTAACCACTGTCTGGGCACCAATATCCATGCATTACCTCTTTCCCAAATTGTAAGTCATGAGAATTAATTTTCAACTTCATCTTACATGAAAAAGTAAATTTTCAAACCCATGTAAATTAAAGTAAGAAGAAGTGGTACATTTTTAATCCCAACATCATTGGTAGAATAGGATTAACAGCACAGATGCCAATTTGATTCTTGAAGGTTTTGGAAATGGCTTCTCTTTCATTGCAGCAACCAAACTTAAGGCAATGCCAACAAAGGAATCTGCAAGTTAGTGTTCTGCTTGAGAGGTAACATATGTTTTCTCACCCTGGCACCTGCTTCAGATACATATATATATATATATATTTTTTTTTTCTGCCAGGGTGAGAAAACATATGTTACCTCTCACCATCCATCTCTGTGCTCCTGTATTCCCCATTTCCAACCCTAGCCCTGTTCTGGGGCCTGGTATCACTTTTTCATCCCTTTCTAATAAATGGGTAATGGAACAAAAAGGAGCCATTGGCTTGATTTCTGGAAGAGGGGAAAATCTTGCAAGGGCTGCTGCCAGCACAATCAATGTGAATAACATATGGTGGTGGTAATAAGGCTTTCTGGTAGGTATGCTGTTGGAATTGCCAACCAGAAATAGTAAGTATAAGTTGAGGCCAAATAATATTAATGCCTGAATCATGTAAAGGTTAAGTTTAGCTTTACATAAAAAAAATTATTATGGTTTTAGGGACATCAGAACTTAATTCGGTCACAAATAAAGAAGTTTGAAGGGAGCCAGTTGAGCGCTTGCCTGATGTCTTCAACCATCGGTAATGTTTCTACTCTTCTGTCCTCCTCAGCAGGCATCTTCATCCCAGATCACCACATGGTCTAAGATCCTTCTGAGGTTCCAGCCATCATATCTGAGTCCCAGGCAAGAGTAAGGAAAAAGGATAAAATATTATACCCAGCCTGAAATTTAGATGGAAAAGTTCCAAAGTAATTGAGAATTTTTTCTTTGTGTGAATTTATAATTATTGCATCAACTTAACCAAAGATTAACATCTTTGAAATAGGATAATTTAAAGATCATTGTGCCTAATGATGGTTCATTAAAAATGATCTGAATATATTACAGTAGCCATGTTTTAGGTTCGCATTTGCTTTGATACAGAGTAGTTTGCCTTTAACACATGATCAAGCAATGCTATTTCTCAAAGCATCCTAGCTGCTTATGTATAAAAATTATTTTTAAAAAAGTAAGCTATAGCTATATAACTTCTTGTTGAATTTAATGATGCATAAAACTACCTAAGAGTCAGCCTTTTTGCATTTAGGCAAATTCAAATGTGTGGTGAATGCTGAATTAATGAAATGTAATTAAAATGTTCTGAGACATGCCATGGACACATTAGCTCACATCATAAATGACTTGTCATACATTTTGTAGCTGTTTCTAGAGGACTGTAGAGACCAACTCTGTACATTAATTCAGGCTCTGGAATTCAAACTTTGAAGTTCCACTGAAAGTAAGCAAATCGAACAGAGATAAACAAGAATTCAAACTGAAATAAATGTTTGATTAATATTCAGCTTAACTTGAAGCTGTTGCTCAATAAATTCTTAGAATTTGGGGTCTCACAAGAGCTTATAGCTAAATTTTATTAGACTTTTATATGGAATTAAAGTTTTGAAGCAATATTGCATTCTGGTATAAAGTTATTTGGAAGGAAATTCTGGGTTTGTCTGCCAAATAAAACCCAGTACAAACTATTCTCCTATTTCTTTTAAGAATCTTTGTTTTTGAAACATTTATAAATTGTGTTGATGTTGCAATGGACATGTGTTTTAGAAAGTGATACATTGGGATTGTTTTTAAGTTTCATAATTTTTTTAATTACCTAATGATCCACATTTTGAATATAATGTTTGTTGTAATTTTGTATTAATCCAATGCATTAGAAAACAAACAAACACACATTGACATTCAACAGAGTTAAACTTTTTAAAAAATAATTGGCTGTTTAAAGTATCCTGAGGAAAAAAATAACTAGGCATTCAAAAACCTTAATAAAGTGCTCTGAAGTATAACAATAAGTGATTTTGCTTAAGTTCAAAATGATATTATTTAAATAGTCTATCATTAATTTAATCCATGACATTAATTGTCAAATGTACTCTGTAATAGAATAGCTGTCACGGCTTAATTATTATACTTCAGGTAGTACTATCTTCTTCACATATTAACTACTGTAGCTTCAATAAGAAAAAAATATATATACTCCAAAGCATAGGTGAAAGTCATCATCAAATTTGTTAGCTTGATTACTCTTTCTCAAGAAAAAAAGTCAGTGAATCCAGAAAATATAGCTCATGAGAACTTTAAAGGCAAAGAGTATCTAGACTCCACCTTCCAAATTTATGCGCAGGCCTAGCCGTTCATCTCTCTGTCCTTCCAGTCTGGCTCATGGTCATTCCCCGCCTGATTTTGCTGATTCTCCCCACCGTTCCTCTACCTGGGCTTCAAATTTTTTCTAAATTCACTGCTTGCCTTTCCTCCAATTCCTCTGTAAAAATCACCAAAGATCTTAGTGATAATGGTGCTAATCTAATAAAATAATAGACAATGTCAATTACTTTATAAAGATTTGAGATTTTTATACTGTTCCTGAGAAATTTGCCACTTAATGGGAAATAGAGGAAAAACATGTTTGTAGGCACAGAAGTGTTATTTCAGGTGCACTAACGTAAAGCACACAGGCACCTGCCCACCTTATCTGAACTTCAAGCTGAGTTAGTCAAATATTTGGAAAGCATTTTCTCAAAGTCAGTCAGGTAATACTGTAACATAGAGAACTTTGTTTCCCTAAATTTATGTGATTTGCTATGTTGTGGGTAATGAAAGATGAAAGATACCACATGGTCTAATTTTTAGACAAGAAGATGACAATGACAGTAAGGACTTTGAATTTTCATAACTGGGAAAACAATATACATGATATGTGACTTTTTACACAATGCACTATATGAAAAGAATAGCTAAAGCTGGCTTGGCACCTGTACCTCAAGTGGCTAGGGCACCAGATCCACCCATTGGAGGTGGCGGGTTCAAGTTCAGCCTGGGCTTGCCAAAGAGCAATGACAACTTCAGCTAAAAAAATCACCAGGCATTGTGGCAAGCACCTGTAGTCTCAGCTACTTGGGAGTCTGAGGCAGGAGAATCTTTTAAGCCCAAAGAATTCGAGGCTGCTGTGAGCTGTGACACCACAGCACTCTACGGAGGGTGACATAGTGAGACTGCCTCCAAAAAAAAAAAAGAAAAGAGAATAGCTAAAGTTACTTCTCTAGCAAGGCCACCCTTTCAACATTTCTTATACAGCCTTTTTATTTGAAATGATCTCCCATAACTTTAATCCTTGGAGATAAGTGGATTAAGTTATGTCTGTCTATACAAGATCTATAAGTGTCATGCCTGATTTAGTCTTATCTAAGTGGCAATAAAATGATATTTTTCTTTCCAAGTAAAAATAGATAACCACTCTGGTTGGCTACATTGTTTTAAAAATGTTTCTGGAAATCTATAGTGATGTAGATGCAGGATGCATGACAGTGAAAATATTATGTACTTTGTAAGTAAAAGTGATAATGGTAATGATACCAAAAATAAAATTAATAGGGACATATTATAATCAGAATAGCTTTGCCCCATTATAAATAGCCAATCCTAGTCTCAGTTTAGACACTGATTATTTGTGCTTGGAAAACCTCTAGGTGGCCACAGTGCATTAGTAGGCCCATAAATGGCCACCCCTCTGTGCCTCTTGTGTTCTGGCCAGAAGATGTCAATACATAATTAGCTCAGGTTTGACAAAAAGGCTTAACCTCATGACATTTTGTTAACTGTTTTGACTTCTACCAAAGAGTGTAACCCTAATTGTTATTATCTCTTTAGAAAATAAAGAAAATAGATTATAATGAAAGATATTGTTATGAATCACCATGAGAAAAAAAAAGTTCAAATTCTGAAGACCATCATTTTCAGAAGTTGCACTTAGCAAAGTAAGCTGTGGAAGTGATTTTCTCAGGCTCCCTTCTGGCCAATTCATGGAACAGCAGTAATCAATCACAATTGTTTTATAGAATTGAGTTGCTGGTACCATGTCACAACAAACTGATTAAACCCTCCCAGAAGAAATCACCAACTTTATTGGGACTAATGGTATCTAAGATCTTAAGTTAGAAAGCTGTTTTCATTTACCCTTCAAGAAAAAGTCTTGCTCCTGAAAACTCAGCAAATCTGATTTTTTTTTTTTTCTAAAATAGACTTTATCTGACTGGTACACTGTACCATTTTCAGGATATCAAAGGATATTGTGTTTTTAGTATAATAATGGCAATTCAAAATGTCTTACTAATTAACCCACCTTGCTACAGAATGAGTGGTCACGTTGTGGTCTACTCTTACTCACACGTTTACTTCTCTTCTTATTTCAATATGTTTAGTACAGCTGTTAGTCCAGCTCTTTGTTTTGTTATAAGATATGAAAGTCTGATCTGTGGTTTCAATACATAAGTATTGTATTTAATACATGAGTATTTTTGATGCCTCATGACATTCAATAAATGCTACTTAGCATCAATTTCTCAATGGAAAATCCAGGATGTACTTAGGCTCAGACCAATAGAATTCATTTTTCCTTATTTCTCTTCCTTCCTTCTGTTCTTTCTCCTTCCACTATACTTCTCCATTCCCTTCCTTTCCCTTTCCTCATTCTACTCTACACACCTCCTTGACCATGAAGAATGCTGTACGAGCCATCTAAGTCTTAAACTAGCTCATAAAAGTTTTCCATTATACATTTTAAAATGTATCTTATTATCTCTTTAACACTGAAAATTTTATTTTTATAATTATGTAGGAACAGCAGAGCTCAAGCATAGGACATTTGGAACAAGTGACTAACCTGTTTACTTTTAAATGAAAATAGCAAACTCCCAGGATGAGGTAGGTGGATTTCTTGACCTCAGAAGTTCAAGACCAGCCTAAGTAACAGCAAATCCCCATCTCTACTAAAAATAGAAAAACTCGCCATGCATGGTGGTAGGCACCTGTAATCCCCAGCTACTTGGAATGCTGAGGCAGAGGGACCCCTGTCACAGGAGATTGAGATTATTATGAGCTGTGATAATGCTGCAACACTCTACCAACACTCCAATGATGAAGTGAGACTCTGCCTCAAAAAAAGAAAGAAAGAGAATAATAATTAGACTCCCAATTTACATTAATAAAAGCAGTTAAACACAATGCAGAATTACATTAGTATTTTTTAGAAAAATAGATCAGGCAACTCTTCTACTGGAAGGAGTAGAGATGTGACAGCAACAGATCATTTAGAGACCATGGCAATAAACCATCTGTGATATAATAAAGGCTATGGATTGAGGCCCAGGGGAAAATAAAAGATGCAATTTTTAAGAGACTTTCCTGAGGTATCCTCATACAATGATAGAAAATGAACCAATATATAGGAGGTGCTACTGTAAGAGGGATTTTTAAGAAGTATATAGTGAAAATAAGCTTAAAATGCAATGCATAAGTCCTAGATCCTTAGAAATGATAATATGTGCTGGGTAGGATCACCAATAGGAGCAGATATGAAGTTATAAAAAAATGAAATTGGGATAGATACCGACAAGGGTTAAGAAGACCTTTTCTGATACATAAGAAGCTGAAACTCAGAGAGGTTTTGTTTTGTTGTCATTTGTTTCTTACCAGACTATGATCTTACAACATGTACAGATGGAGTTAATACTGCCCCTTGATCTTATAGCTCAAAGTCTGTGGCCTTTTCTATTAATATATTACATTAAGGCATGCCTGAGGGTGAAGGGCTTAAGTACAACTTGGACTTCACCTTAAAATTGCAAACAATGTAACCTAAAATATTGTACTCCCCTATTAATTTAAAATTAAAAAAGAAACAATTAAAAATTTAGAAAATAAATATTGTATGTTCTATAAGATACAGTATGCATCATTGAGTTGTATAACTGTAGAAGGCAGAAAATTTATGGTGACAAATTAATATCTCACAACTTCCCATGTAAAAAAAAGACATTCTTGGGCAGCGCCTGTGGCTCACTGAGTAGGGTGCCAGCCCCATATACCGAGGGTGCTGGGTTTGAATCCAGCCCCAGCCAAACTGCAACAACAACAAAAAATAGCCAGGCTTTGTGGCAGGCACCTGTAGTCTCAGCTTACTCAGGAGGCTGAGACAAGACAATCACTTAAGCCCAAGAGCTGGAGGTTGCTGTGAGCTGTGACATTACAGCACTTTATTGAGGGTGACAATGTGAGTCTTTAAAAAAAAAAAAAAGACATTCTTTTGGTAGCAAAATAAATGTGCAACCATAGAGCAAAACAAAACAAAGTTCACAAAATAAATTCCTAACATGCAAAGTAAACTTATACAGAGTTTAAGTTTATAGTAACTAGATGACTCAGACAAACATCTTTTATATCCCATTATGTATCATTTGGTAATGGTAATACAAAGGTCCTTGAGCAAAAAGCTCATATATAATGATAATAAGAAAACTGGCAATATGTACATCATTCAATTTCAATATAAAGCAATTTCTTTTACATTTTAATAATACATTGCAATGGCTTGCTATAAAATTAGTTATTTTTTTTTTTACCAATTTTCAAATATTCAAGAAAAATCAAGGAGCTAAAGTAATTTTTCTCAGGCTACATAGCCCTTATGGTCTTGTGACTTATGTTTCCAAATGCTTTTTGTTCAAGATTTAAACATAAAAGTACAAAAATACTCAGACATAACTATCTTACATGATGATTTTGGTATAATGTATCTTTTGAGCAAATCTTTAGGTAAAACATAATCACCATTATGTATGCTTATTGATTTTGTTGGGTTATTTTAATAAGATTTTCTGGATGGAGTTAAAACTTACAATTTGATCTTACCTTTTCTGATAGACCTTTATTTTTACTTTCCAATATTTTTTGTTGACTTTATATAATTCTCTAGGTATATTCCAAATTTTCATTTAACATGTAATAAATCTCACATGTATAATTAAATTTATATGCTAATTTATACACTCTCTCTCTCTCTGAGTATTTGTAGTTGTACTTAATATATTACCTTTCAGCAAAAAAAAAATGCTAAAAGATACTTTCCCCACAGTAGCTACTACTGTGATCCTATTTTACAGATGAGAAAACAAACAGTGTTGTTAAATTATCAGCTCCAAGTTATACAACCAGTAAAGAATGGGTATCTGGAGCACATGATCATATTAATTAAATACTCACAAGTATAGTTTTGGGTATTTTTTAATATCTCATTTCACAGATTACAACTCTCAGTTCCAGCTGAGTGTCAAAGACAGAATTCAAATCTAAGTATGTAAATTTTTTGACTGTGTTACAGACCTCTCAACCTTAGCATTCCAAAAGTGTAACCACAAAGTATATTTTCTGTCCTGAAATCTACCTCTTCTACTATGTTTAAGGGTCAACTTAATGACAAAAGATCTCAGAATAGCGTCCCTCTTTCCTTTCCTAATGTTTTCTTATCTAATTAGTCACTAAATCCAGAATAACTCTGGAATCTCTACCCACTCCGCAACCTCTATTTCTTCTCCCTCTGTTGTGGTTTAGATCCCTGGGTTCTATTCCCCTTGGAGTATGGCAGGGGCCATTCACTGGTTAATATTTATAAAATTTCTTACAACTCCTATCCATCCTAATCCCTGGAAAATTATCTTTCTAAAATAGAGATTTGTTGTATTGTTTACCCTTGTCAAAAGCCATTGATAGTGTCTTGCTTCCTTTCCCATAGAATAAACACTGAACTTAAGCTGAATTAATGACACTTTAGAGGGAGATGGGGTTGGCTATTGTTAAAACAAGTTTAATGAGGGAAGATCAGTTTAGGATATATACCATGTACATTAGACATCTAAGTAGAGTTTTTAAATTAGCATATGTTCATATAAACTTCAATTAAGTATGAGAAAGTTTTATTGAATCTTATGTAAACATAATAAATCACCAAGAAAATAAGCACTAAGATAGAATGACTGATGAGATAAGAAGAAAACCAGAGAGAATGGAATCCTGAAAGATAACAGAAGTAAATGTATGTGTGTATCAGAGAGAAGATGACTAACATTTTCAAATACTTCTGATACATAGAATAAGGTTTTCATTTTGAATTGAAACTTGAATTTAGAAAACATTGAGAGTAGAAATTTTGATGGGCTGGTAGGTTCTAAAGCTTGATTGGAGTGCTCATGCGTTTGGGGAAGAAGGCCTTGAGATAGTGAGTGTAAACAGCTACTCTCCAGTACGATTTTGGTACAAAATAAGGACAAAGAAATTGAGTGGTAATTGGTACAGGAAGGCAGGTCAAGTGTTGTTTTCAAGAATGGAGAAATATCTTAAAGATGGCAGCTTCATGCTGATCATAATGCTTCTCAGGGAGAGAGAAAAGTTAATGATTTGAAAGAAATAGCTACTAGGAGAGGATTGATGGAACTATGTTTTTGAATAGGCAAGTGGATTTGGAATCATGCACCTCAATGAGGAGAGTAATTAGATCAAAACTTCTAAATAGAGAAACATGAAAAGAGTAAAAAGGCAAAGTCGGTCTGAAAATACTTGTATGCTAGTGAATATAGTAGCCAGTGTCTGTGCAAGTTCCCTTCTGAAAATTATTCTTATTTCTCGATAAAGGCGGAAACAATGTTATTCGCTGCAATTAAGGTAAGGAAGGGAGGCTCAGCGCCTGTGGCTTGATTGGCTAAGGCGCCAGCCACGTACACCTAAGGTGGCAGGTTCAAATCCCCATCCCGGGACCGCCAAACAACAATGATGGCTGCAACCAAAAAATGGTGGGCGCCTGTAGTCCCAGCTACTTGGGAGGCAGAGGCAGGAGACTCGCTTGAGCCCAAGAGTTGGAGGTTGCTGTCAGCTGTGATGCCATGGCACTCTACCCAGGGGGATAGCTTGAGGCTCCATCTCAAAAAAAAAAAAAGGTAAGGAAGGGAACTGATAAATGAATAGAAATTTATGAGTAAGGTTAGGACATGAAATAATGAACTTGTTTGAATTTAAAATTTTTGTGATCATGTTTAAATTATGAATGATGTACTTCCTAATTTTTATATCCTCAGTCTATCTAAATTGCTAGAATATATTAGACTAAGGTCATAATCCATAGTCTAATAGTCTGTTTTGTGTTACATAGCAAAATATCATAGACTATAATTTATAAAACACAGACATTGATTTCTCATAGTCTAGAGGTGGAAATGTTCCAGATCAAGGCACCACCAGGAGGTTTAGCTCTGTGATGAGAGTTTCATCCTTCAGAGGGGAGAAACATTTTGCCTTCACATGGTGAATGCTTGAAGGAAAGAGAGCTAAAGGCTGAGTGGAACCTATTTTATAAAGACCTAATCTCATTCACATGAAGAGGAATTATCATGATTTAATTATCTATTAAATGCTCCACCACTTATTACTGTCTTTGTGGTCATAAAGTGTCAACATCTGAATTTTGGAGGCAACAAATAGCAGCTAATGATAACAATAGCAATAATAATGCTAAAACAATAACACCCTGCCTTTATCAGGTTATTATTATTTGCCAGGCACTAATCTGAGTGCTGTTTTTGGATTGACTATTTTAATCCTCAGAACAAATCTAAGAATTAGGCAACAAATGTTCTCATTACATAGATGACAAGATTAGTATTTCAAAATTAATGTTTTGCCAAAGATAATACATTTAAAGGGACAAGTTGATACAAGTGATTTTTTTTTTATTTTTTGATACAATTTTTAAGATATTTTCTGAACTATGAATAGATTTACCAGGACTCCAGGAGACTGAGAGCTTTCAGGACTCAATGTTGAAGTACTGGCCATTTTGGTAAGAGAGAAGTGATATTCTGGAATAGAATTTAGCAATCTACCCCATGCCCCTAGTATGCTTTGTAAGTGACCACATATTTAAATATCTTAAAAGGATTTCTCTATATTTGTAAAGAAGCACCAGGGGCAGTGGGGTAAGATTTTCCTCATAAAACAAAAATTTCAATTATTGTTTGTATCCATCAGGAGAAAACCCTGAAATATACACCTTGAGGTCAGGGTACAAACCATGAAGCTTTTTATATCCCTGCAACTGGAAAATGATAGGAATTTGTTGTTGATACTGATTGTGAGGGTGGTGATTTCATGCCTTTTAAAACCCACATCTCTGTATGCAGATAGCAATCACCTTGAAAGACTGATTGCTAGTGTTCAAATTGCCTTTTGTGCAAAGCTGACAAATTTTAGACCAAATTGCTGTTGGCTATGTTTTCAGAAAGGTAGATCTTAATAATGACATTTAATTTTTCTTTTTGAACAAATGAATGAGTTTCAAGAATGTTTCTACAAAGACGGAGCACTATATAAATTCCACATGAAAGCAAACCCTAATTTAAAAAATAATACCCTAATGATGCCTAATTACTTCCTTGAGAATAAGCAGCAACCTAATTAGTCACCTTTATCTTCATATGCACCTGGAATTGCTATTGTGAATAAAGCATACAAAGCAGGGTCCATTTTTAAAACAATACTCTGCAGTACAGAAAACCGAGAAGGTTTGGGTTGGGAAGGCAAGGTAATTTATGACAAATCATTACAATTTCTAATGGTATTTGATCCATTTTTTTTTTGAGGGAATTGATAAAATAATTAACAGAGTTTGGAAAACTTTCCAGTGAAAATTAAATAGACTTACAATGGTATGCAACACAATGATGTTTTGGTCAGCAATGGACTACATATACAGTGGTCCCTTAAGATCGTACTACCCTCTTTTTACTGTACCTTTTCTATGTTTAGATGGACTAAGATACATAAAAACCTACTACTGTGTACAATATTCAGCACAGTATTATGCTATATATGTTGATGGCATGAGAGCAACAAGCAGCCTAGACCATTTAAGTTTGTATGAATACACTCGATGGTGTTTGCACAACGATGGAATCACCTAAAGAAACATTTATCAGAAAACATCTGCATAGTTTAATGACATATGGTTTTATTTTAGAGCTAAATATAAAGCAGTTCCCATAATGCTGTGTTAAATGCTAATGGGGGTAAGCAGTATGTCTGTATATATGAGACATGCATTGTCCTACCAAATGGCAAATATTAACTCCAAACTAGACACTTTATCCAGAAAGAGCTTGGAAATCTCTTCTCAGTCAGATGATGTCTTTTCAGAAATGGATGATGGACAAGATAGATTAACCAAACTGACCACCACTCAGATGAGTTCCTAGAGGTGAGCCTCTGCAGACAGGAGAGGAAATGAAAGTTTCTGTGTCTTCACTACTGCCATGTGAATGTTTCAAAAACAAGTTTTTACAATATACTTTAAAAACAAAATCAAAGTGGGCTGGGCATGGTGGCTCAGACCTGTAAGCCTAGCACTCTGGCATTCAAGATGGACAGATAGCTTGAAGTCACAAGTTTAAGATGAGCCTGAGCAAGAGTGAGACCCTGTCTCTAAAAATAGCCGGGTGTTGTAGTGGGCACCTGTAGTCCCAACTACTCAGGAGGCTGAGTCAGTAGGATTGCTTAAGTCTAAGAATTTGTGGCTGCTGTGAGCTAGGACACCAGGGCCAGTACCACAGGCAACAAAGTAAGACTCTGTCTCAAAATGAATAAATAAATAAAAATAAATAAAAGTATTTATTTATATATACAAAAGAAAAGCATTTATTTATATATACTATATTTAATAAAATATAGTTTCTCTTTGAACTCTTTAAAAGAGCAGATCTTATCTGTAATATTGATACCATAAATCTTCGGTGATATTAAAAGTGATCATTCTACCCATGTGGAAAAGCAATTCTGCTTCATGGTAGATTGCAAATGAGTTACCATGGAAAGTAAGGACAATTCTTCTGATTACTATTGACTATTTCTGGGTAATTACTTTTAGAGATACTGCATTATTAATTGCTATGTAGCACATTTTCACAAATGTAGCAACTTAAAACAACATGCATTTATTGATACACAATTTTTGTGACTGTGGAGTCAGTTTATTGCTTATCTGATTCTTAAGTGTAAAGAATCACAGGCTGCAAGCAGAGTTAGCCATGGAGGGAAATCAAGATGGCTGACTACACGTAGCTGGTATGCTCCTCATCCAGGAAAAGGAAGCAAAACATGGAGTAGATATTCACACTTCAAATATACCACTGAAGAGAGGACACTGGAATTCAACAGAGAAAAACAATGAGAAACTAAGGATGAAAGAGAGGAAAGGAGACTGACAACTTGATTGTGATCACTGAGATCTGGGAGCAGCTCCCAGAAGGACCTACAAAAGTGGTAAGCGAGAAACACCCAGGATTCTACAATCCTGCCACAGACATTTATGCTTTCACCTATAGCAGGGCCTCTAGACTCTCTCAGGCCTCCAGAATGGCATAGGGAGCTGCACGTAGGTTGTGCAAAGGACTGCTCTAACTCACACAGAGTGCCACAGACCTCTGAGATGAGAGCACCTACAGCACCATGCCTTACTGAGAGCCCAGCCTGCAGAGCTCTGCATCCTGTCCTGCGGCCACCATTGTTGCCACAAGCTTCTGTGCTGGGTAGAAGAGTGGCAGGCAGGAACTTTCTAATGTCCCAAGCACAAATATTACCACAACTGAGAGATTAAGATGGGAGCAAACTTTAATCCCACCGTGGTGACTGAAATAACTTAGGGAACCTGGAAAAATAGACTCAGACCCCCACTTAGGTTAATTATTGGTAATTTATTTTACCTGCTGCAGGGGCTGCTGCTCCGAGAGACAGTCAGCAGCCCCGGTGTGAGGGTGAGTTACCTTTTATAGGCTTTGTGTAAGCATATTACAGAAGTGAAACGTGGCTGGTTAAGGGGGG
>CAUYQV010036839.1:0-52072 GCA_963574575.1 Galagoides demidoff
TGTGGTCCCAGCTGCTTGGGAGGCGGAGGCAGGAGACTCGCTTGAGCCCAGGAGTTGGAGGTTGCTATGAGCTGTGATGCCATGGCACTCTACCCAGGGGGATAGCTTGAGGCTCTGTCTCAAAAAAAAAAAAAAAAAAAACAAAACCTGAGTTTGGCTTCCTTATCCCGAGGAGTCTAAGCTTTTTGAGGTCAGGAACTCTGGATCAGTTTGCTCTAGCTATATGATAAACCACACCCCAAACTGACAGTTTAAAGCCACAGCTCATGATTCTGCAAGCTGCTGGGCAGTTCTTTTGACCTCAGCTAGGCTCTTAGCACCTGCAGTCAGTAGAAGGTCATCTGGGCAGCTCTGCTCTGGAAGATCACTGACTACAGGTGGGGTCTCTTGTTTCTCTCCAGGTAGTCTCTTACCTCCCATCAAGAGAAAGAGCAGAAGGCCTCTTGGGGCCTAGGTTTGAGATGAACTGAGACATTTTTTTCCATTGCTGTACTTTGTCAGCCTAAGCAAGTGCCAAGGCCAGGTTAGATTCAACAGGCAGAAAAATATTCTCCACTTCATAAAGAATGTAGCTATAATGTCCCATGGCAAAGGGCATAGATACAGGGAGGTGTGGAAATCGGAGGCAATTCAACAATTAATCTACCACAAACTGACTTGCTTGGAACTCCAACCCCAGTGTCAAGCCTAGTAGTTAGGCTGTAGGAAATGCTCAATAAATAATTGCCAAAAGAATGATTAGATATTGTACTTTGACCCAAGCCCTGAATCTCTTACTTCTCACTGTGATCTCAGTTGGATATCACAGATTTACGTTGCTTGGTCTCCTCTTCCCTTCTTCCTATTCTTGTTCCCCAGACTGATGTCAAGTAGAAAACTGCCAAGATAACCAGCCATTGTATCACTACCAAAGAAATAAAAATACATCCATTCTGAGCAGGTTTGAAATACCTAAACTGCTTCCTTTGCACATGGAAGTGAGAGAATTAAATAATTTTCACAAACTGATAGTTTACAAGGATAGAGGGCCAAACTATAGTGTTACACGCACACACCAAACCAGGTTTGCAGGTTCTTTACATATACAATCTTTTTAATCTTCATTATCTTGTAGGCATTACTACACTCATTATAAAGGCTTAGAGTTGCAAAATAATATCCCAAAGGACACCCAGAGAGAACAGAGCTGACTTTAGATCATGCTCTTTATTGAACAGCATGTGTCCTCTCAGGTCTGATGAAAACTCAGTCTTGAGGTCCAATCTTCAAGCAACCTAAACAAGGAAGATCAGGAAACCTGGAGTGAGAATGTTAATTGCATCCTTATCCTTGAAGCAAGCCTGGTGCATTTAGGGGAGAGATTTCCTGACAGTTCTGCAGTAAAAGGCAGAGGAATGTAGCTTACCCTCTGCTTCCCCTGTAGCAGAGACAAGAGTAAGCTGGTGAAGGACAGCCCTGCTCCCCCAGATTAGCTGTCAGAGAATTAAGGGCAAAATGGTGACCTGAGAAGATGCCTGGGACCCAAAGAAAGGCCAGTCATGGAGCCATGAGGACTTGATATATGTTTCTCTTTGGTGACAGTACTATGTAGAACTGTTTTGTTCGTGACATTGACGAAACTCTCTTTCCCTTAAATTTAGCCCCAAACAGCAATCATTCAAAATCCTTTTTTTCTGAGATTGTCTATTTTAACAAGCCTCTGAGGCTCATTTGTATGAACTAGAATATTGTGTCACTAAATCTTTTTGAAATAAGCAGAAATGTATGACAAGATGGCATGAACACAGAACTGGGACGTCTGGAGGCCTTGTTCTAATACCAAATCTTGTGTAATTTTGAGCAAAATTCTTCATGTCTCTGGGTATCATTCCCCTCACTTGGTAAATCAAAACTCAGAAAACCTCCTCCTGGACTGGCATATACCCTGAGTTCTGCCACCTCTGGACTTCTCTTCACAAATTAGCTAGTTCATTTTCATACCTAGATTTCTGGGCTTTGGATCCTGAGCAAACAGCTCTCTGGAGGGTAAGTGGTGGCCTCTGGCCAACAGGAGAAGGTTATAGTGAATGGTGTCCCAGGTCACACACCCCATCTTTTAACTTATACCCTCCTAAAGCCATTCCCCTTGTCACACCGTATGTGGCAACTAGTATTTTTTTAATAAATGTCTTCAAATTACATGTAATAATTCAGGATATCCATCACCTAATCAAGAGATGGCTTATTTTAACTCAAAGGTCACACATCATAAGGTCCCACTCTATGGTTTTGAATGACTATTATTAGTCATAGGTGAAACATCTGGTCCCTACGCTTCAGCCAAGAAAGGATTCAAATGCTGATGCCTTGATGATGAGGTGATAAACAGGTTTATCTCAAATTGCAGTAATTGTGCAAATATTTTTGGACGGAGTACAGGTGGATGAGAATCAGATTTATTGGTTCTGCAAAACTGGAATTTGACATTTAAATTATCTATGGGCACGTTTAGTTCTACAGGTAACACATACTCTTCTGAAGGCTGGCAGTCAGCACAGGTGTAGATATTAGTAATGGGTTGGCAAGATCACATTATTAGTATGCTACATAGTTATCCGCCCAGTACTTAAAATTATCTCCATTTGGACCAGTTAATTCTTCTGAGCTTCAATTTCCTCACCTTTAAAAATAGTTAATAATACAAGGTTATTCTGAGAATTCAGTAATAAAATACATGTAAAGTCCCTATAATGTGTGACTCTTAGAAGGCATGCAGTATGTTTTAGCAATTATTTTGTTATTAAATTGTTATCAGTCTTCCCAACCCCAGTATGGACTTTGCTAAAACATGAACAAACACCCTCCCCTTTATTCTCCCGATACTCCTTAGGACAACTCACCAACCCCAAGAGTTCAATTCTTAGGTTTATGTTCCCAAGTCCTATCTCTTTCCTAAGAGATCCAAATATCAAAAATCAGTTCCCTTCCTTGCATAAACTGGCTTCTCTTCATTGCTTTTTATTTTCAGTTATATCTCTGTTGTCTAATAACTCTTAGATACCAATCTTCAGTCACATTTGTCTCCTCCCACTACATTACCCAGGACTGCCAAACTTCACTCACTTGGGTTTATCCATTCTATTCCATTATTTGGGCTCATCACTTGGTAGCTGAAGAATTGGCCAAACTTCCTTCCCATCAAGCCTCGTATCTATAGTTTTGCCTCTCTAATAATATGTACAGCCTTCATTCTGTGTACACTGTGTCACAGGTAAGCTCTTTAGCTTCCATTATTTCCCTGATTCCTCTTCTTCAAAATCTGCCATAAACCTATTTAACATTTCCTATTTTTATGCTATAAGAGCTCCCTCTTCCAGACAAATTTCTCTATTTATTGTGTCCTGAATGTACATTTCCTCATTCCTTTCCCAGAGAATGTTCTCTTTGCTGTAAAACAGTTGCAAACATCATACCCAAGAAACCAGCCTCATCACTTGCTTTAAATCTTTCTTTTCTTTTTCTTTTTCTCACTTTCTTTTTTTTTTTTTGAGACGGAATCTCACTCTGTAGCCCTGGGTAGAGTGCTGTGGCATCATCACAGCTCACAGCATCCTGAAATTCTTGGGCTCAAGTGATCTTCTTGCTTCAACCTCCTGGGTAGCTGGGACTACAGGCTTCTACCAAAATACCTGGCTAGTTTTTCTATTTTCAGTAATGATGGGATCAAACTTCTGAGCTGAAGCAATCAACCTTCCTTTGCCTCCCAGAGCACTAGGATTATAGGCATGAGCCACTGTGCCTGTTCTTTTTTAAGTCTTGATCATAGTTCAGATTCTGAAAAAGTGAAAGTGCATTCAAAACTTTGTATGTTGACATAATGTGCACAACCACTAGAGCCCAACTAGCTATTAAAAAGGAGCTATGATCGTTCTAATGCTATTTACTCTAGCAGGGGTGTCCAACCTGCACCCTGCAGGCTGCATGCAGATTATGTGAGGACTGTTTTGCTTATCTGGGATGTCAGATATCACAAAAAGTATGCATAAATATTTTTTTCTCATCATCTTTGTTAGTGTTTGTCCATTTAATGATTTAATGTTTGACTGTACACAATTCTTCTTCCAGTGTGAGACAGAAAAGGAAAAAAAGTTGGACACCACTATGAGGAGTTACAAAACTTCTAAACTTCTCAAATGGTTTTTACTACTTTTTTTCAATATTTAATCATGAGATTTTTCAACCACAGAAAATAAATAACTATACAACGACTAACCATATGTTCATTATCTATATTCCACTTTCATTAATATTTCAGTATTTGCTGTATTTATCTAGCCACATACATGTATGTGTATGCATGCCTATGAGTGTGTATGTGTGTGTAGTACATTTGAAAGTGAGAATGGGGATATTCTCCTAAATAATCTCAACACAATAACTAGTTATCAAATAACTAGAGTTTATAGTAATCAACTAATTACCTAATATTGCTGTAGTAGCGTGCTTCTAAAAGTGATTGAACCAGCAGCATCTTTCATGAAAGATGCCCTTTATAACAGAACTATTCCCCTTCTCTTACCAAAATATGGAGTCTATTTCTCCTTTCCTTGAATCTGGGTTTGCAACGTGATGTGTGCTGACCCATAAACCGCAGCAGAAGTGATAATGTGTGGTTCCCAACAGTAGGTGTTAATAATACCCTGGGATTTCCGTTTTCATGGTTGTAAATGTGTTGTTCCTGTCTAGGTGCTTTTGTGAGACCACATGCTATGAAGAAGTTTAACTTAGCCACTAACAATACCACTGAGATGCTGTGGCCAATGCCCAGCTGAACCCAGGCCCTGTCCTATGTGCCAACTTAGATAATAGCCACAAGGAGGGACACAGATGAGAGCAGCAGAAAAACCATCCGTCCAATTCATGGAATCATGAGAAATAACACATCATTGTTTTAAGCCATTGAAGTTTAAAGTGATTTGTTACATAGCAATAATTAAATCCACTGTCTACTTCATACTTAAATTTCCCGAATTATCATAAAAATTTTTAATGCACATTTTTCAATATGAATCTAATTAGTTAAGGCTTTATATTTGATTGATCTGACATTTTAGTGTTTTCCATCTAAAACTGTCATCTTTGGCTCAGCACCTGTAGCTCAAGCGGCTCAGGCACCAGCCACATACACCAGAGCTGGTGGGTTTGAGTCTAGCCTGGGCCCACCAAACAATAATAACAACTACATCCAAAAAATAGCCAGGAATTGTGGCAGGCACCTGTAGTCACAGCTTCTTGAGAGGCTAAGGCAAGAGAATCACTTAAACCAAGGGTTTGAGGTTGCTGTGAGCTGTGATGCCACAGCATTCTACTGAAGGGACAGCTTTAGACTCTGTCTCAAAATAAATAAATAAATAAAACTGTCATTCTCATCCTACCTTTCCTTTTAAATGAATTTTTTAAAGAAGTTAAACAAGTTGCGTGTGAGTGTCCCATAGTCTAGATTTGTTTAGTTGTTTATGATTGAATCACTTATTTTTATTCTCTATCACCTATATTTTCTATAAACCTTAAGTCAGGCCTAAAGCATTAATTCATTCAAGTTTGATATTTCTTGACAAGATGTCATATACTTTATAATATGTCACATCAGCGAAGTCATAATGTCAGGTTGTCCTACTATTACATTTTAAGGGTTACTTGGTTAAGTTGATAACAGTCAGTTAACAGCATATTAAGAGGCATGTTTTTCTTTTTGGAATTATCAAGTAATCTGTGAATTTCTTTGGTACTTGTTCCTTAACAGACTCTCTCTTAAATTTTGAACATTAATTATTGACCTATGCTTTTATCAATTATTTCAGTAGTGGTTGCAAAACAATCTATATCTATCTTAACAATGCCTTATACATTCACTAGCTCTTATTATGCTGGAACGAAAGCTTTTGCTCATCAAACTGAGCTGAATTGCAATAAAAATCAGGGTAAACACTTTATCTCTCTTTTTATTAATAAAAAGAGTCGTGGCTCTAGTCCACAAAGTTCTATCTTTATGGAGAGACTTAGGCACCTCTAGTAATATAATGAAGATAAAAATACAAATCCAAATTAGTCCTATCAGAAATAATCTCATTGTAACAAGACCATTGACTTCCCCCAAATTCTATCACATAACTAATTTTGTTAAAGAGAAAATTGAATTTGTTTTTCTGGTTCACATTTATAAAGTTAATGAGGGTAAGCTAGAAATCTGAAACTCAATTTTTCTACTCTTAGATTATACTGCAATTATTGCTAATGCTTTGTCATTCTCATTGGTCACTTCCTACTGTGAGAGGAAGCTCTCCGGTAGTAAATGTTTGTGCTAAAGATGGTGTATCAAGTTATTAGCTATGTTGACCCCAAAACTATAAAATGGAAGAATTACTAAACTTAAACAAGATGAGATTGTAATGTATGAGAAACAGAAAGAAAAATAGAATTAAGAGTGAGAGAGATTCTGAAAGACCATTAAGCTTTCAATCATGCTTATAATAGGGACTCAGAATAGAGAACAGTGAGAAAGGAGCAGGAAGAATACTTAAAGCAATGGCCAAAAACAAAAATACAAACTTTCCAACTTGATGAACAGCACTAATCTATAGATTTAAGAAATTCAATGAACTGTCTGTAAGATAAACTCAGAGAACCACACAGAAGCACATCCTAAATAAACTGTAAAAGTCACAGCCAAAGAGAGGACATTGTAAGCATCAAGAGAGAAGCTATTCATCAATAGCTAATTTCTCATCAGAAACCATGGAGGCCAGAAGAAGGTAGTGAGATGACATATTCAATTAGAAAGAAGTGCTGTGAGTAACTGCCAACTAGTTAGACAACCTGAACAAAATCAACTAATTTCTAAATCATCACGAATTATTAAAACCAGCTCAAGAAGAAATAGAGAGTATAAATAGACCTATAATAATTAAAGTAATTTCATTAGTAATTAAAAAAAAATTCCCCCCAAAGTCCTGGGACTAGATGTTTTCACTAGTGAATTTTTACAGATTTGAAAATAAAAATTAATACTATAGGGATCATGGTGAAACTCCCCCTTTTCTTCCTGAAAGTTCCCTAAAAGATCAACTCACAGTTCAGACAGATTAATAAGAGAAATGTTTATTTCCAAATACCACGCATATGGGGGAAACCACAAGAATGTTTACCAGTGTCTCAGTGAAGGTCAGATATCCTTATAGAAGCACTTTTGAAGGGGGGGGGGGAGGACATAGGGTACAGGTGTAGCATGTGGTTGCTTGAGAGGATGAATAGATGGGGGAAACAGACTGACTTGTGAATTAACCTAAGAGACAGGTATTGTGTTTTAAATGATCTGGGCCTGGTCTTCAAGCATTCAGGGTAAGAATAGGAAGTTGGTTCCCCCCCCCTTCTTTCCCCCACATCAGGTCAGTCTGGTTTAATGCAGGTAGAGGGAAAGCCCTTTCCAATGATTTCTGATTGTGAATGGTCTTTAACTCAAAATATTCTTTATGTTGAGTAGTCATATTTTGGGGTAAAATTTCTTTAGCTCCTTCAATACCAATCATTCTGAAACTCTTCTTAAAAAAAAATAGAGTAGGGAATACTTTCTGAATCATTTAATGAGGCCAGTATTATCCTGATATCCAGACAGACAAAAATATCACAGGAAAACAACAGAATGATATGACTTATTAATATAGAGGCAAATATTCTCAACATAACACTAACAGACTAGGTCCATCAACCTATAAAAAGGATAATATATCATTACCAAGTGGAATGTATTTCAGGACTGTAAGGTTGGTTCAATACATGAAAAACAATGTGATTATACCACATGAGGAAAATAAAGAACAAAAAATGTGATTATACCAATAAATACAGAAATGAAACATTTGAAAAAAATCCAACTTACTCTCATGACAAAAACAACCAAGTAGAAATAGAAGATATTCATTCAACCTGATAAAAAGCCATATATGGAAAACCCATCCCTTAATGGTGGGAAATTACCATCATCAAGAAAAAGACAAGAATGTCAACTCTTGCCACTTCCATTCAACATTATTCTAGAGGTTCTAAACAAGGCAGTAGGCAAGAAAAAGATATAAAAGGCATTCATATTGGAAAATGAAGGAGCTAAGAAAATTTCACCCCAAAATATGATTCCTTGGTATAAAGAATATTTTAAATTAAAGCCCATTCATGATCAGAAAGCACTGGAAGACCTTTCCTCTATCTTCATAAAACCTGAGTGACTTGATTTAGACTCAGAAGAGGGCTTCTGGCTTCCTTATTGCATACTGAAAGACCTAGCCCTAAGGTCATTTGAGGCAGAAGACCCTCCTCTCAGGTTAATTTACAAATCAATCTGTTTCCACTCATCTATGCACATCCCCCCCCCCCAGCAACCACTTGCTACACATATATTTTCCTCACTCTCCCCTGTCCCCCCTTCTAAAAGGTGTCTTTAAATGTCTCTGACCATCACTGAGACTTTGGGCAATCATTCTTGTGATTCCCACCTCCCATGCACATGGTATTTGGAAATAAACCTTTCTCTTATTAACCTACCACTATTGTGAGTTGATCTTTTAGTAATCCAACCAAAGGGAAAAGGCCAAGTTTTGCCATGGTCCCTACAAAAGGAAGATGGAATGATATCACATATGCCTCCAAAGCATGTGTGCTGTATATTGTAAAACAATGTATATGCATACACGTATATAAATATCCTTATATTTATATATTAAAATGTAGGTATATTTCCCAGAGGAGAAACACTTCATTCCATTTACTTCCATTTAATTAATAGCCATTTATTGAGTTTACTCTATGGAAGGTACTGAGAACACAGGAAGAAATAAAAAGTAGGCCCTACTCTTAATGTGAATTACTTTAGTATCTTAACTCTGAACAAAACAATAAAAGAAAGTTTATTTGTTTATACCTTTAAGTAAGCTCAACCATCCCTCATAAAAACAACTAACACAGGTGCCTCCTGCAATACAGACTTCTGTTTCCTGACCTGTTCTCCTTTGAACATGCTCTTCCCCTAACTGCACGCTCTTGGTTGGTCTTGGTTTTGATCCTACCCCTGGCCCTCTGGGAAGAGCATCTCTCCTTAATGCCCCATATCTCCCAGGTATCACTAACAGACAAGCCAGTTTTCTCATCCACAGCATTGTTGACATTTTGGACCTGATAATTATGGGTCTGTCCCGCACACTTTAGGATGCTTAGCTGCACCTCTGCCTCTACTCACTGGCAGCAGGAGCAACCCCCTCTCCAGTTGTGACAACCATAACATTTCCACACCTGGCATCTGTGGAGGGGTAAATCCCCCTGGTTAAGAATCACTTCTCACCCTAACATTTACTCTATGACTCTTCCTGGCCTGGAAGGTTGGAATGCTGCCGCTTCTAATCTGTGCCTCTCCAGATGAATCTCCAGCAATGACGTACACCCACTCCAGCACCGGGGTGTGTGTGAAGGAGGCCTTACGTTCCTTGAAAACTTACGTTCTTCTTCAAAGGCATCCAAGTAGCTCTATTTAGCTATGATTATCTATAGTATGTCTCTTTTTAAAACTCCTTCTCTATCCCCAGATAAAAACTCTGGGTGAATTATTTTAGTTCCTGGATCCAAAATTGTCAGTGCTGAGTTGCTGTGGGAAGTAGGAAAGGTGGGAGAGGACTTCGGATCATCAGCTGGAGTGGTGGCTCCAGTCCTGACTCCTCTTTCCCTCAACTTTTATGCACGCTCAGTCACCAGGCAGTGCATAAGCGAGGGGGTAACTTCAGCTGAGAAGGATGACATCGGGCAGGAACAAGGCCTGTGTCACAGTGAGTTTAGGTGTTCCAGGCCTAAATCTGGACTGCTTTTAGTCTAAGCATGAGCAGGATAAGTGTGAGGACAAGACCACAGAAACATATACACAAAGGGAGTAGCTGCAGATGAACTGTCCTATTCAAGAACTTTCCCATTAGGATGGGGCACCTATTCAAGGGATGGGATGGGACAGCTGATGGCTGCAGTCAGCACCTGAACCATGGCAACAGCTTTATTTATACAGTATCTTAACAAGGTTGCATAAATCTTAACACATGGAGTAGAGATCAACCTTAAAGAGGAAAAACTGTGCTTGCTGAAAATGAGGAATGTGTAGCTTCTGGCAGGTGAAAAGAATGTTGGCAAAGGAGGAGAAGCAGCTCCAGGCTGGGGGGGGGGGGGCCCTGCCTCCTCACAGACCATTCCCCACGTAACCCCACTCACCAGCTTGGGAGAAAAAGGGACTGACTGGCTACACCATCCAGAGACTGAGGCCTGGGCTGGGTGCAGGTGCTGGAGAAACCTCAGGCCCCCACCCTCCCTCTCAGTCCTCTTACCTTCCTCTTTGTTCCTTTCTGTGTGGTGATGGTCATCATCAGCATTTGGTTTTTACTCTTGATGTGAACCCCAAGAAAGGGCAAGTTACCACCACAGCATCAAGACTCAAGAGAGGGGACAGGCCCAGCAGGGCTGTCTGATTTCAGAAGCCAAAAGAGGAGAAGGGCTGCTGGGAGGAGAAAAGCCCCAGAGGTGCGTAGACAGTGAGGTGGTCTCAGCGTCCTTCTCCACGCTGCTCCTGCAGCCTTTATTATGCTCCAGCTGCCCGTCCATGCCCAGCACTCACTTCGGCTTTCTGTTTATGTCTAAATACCCTATTTCCTCCTACCTCCAGCTTTAACTGTAGCCTTCAAAGCCCACCCCCTACCCCATTAAGGATGGAAGGCACAAATTTGGAAACTGTGACAGAAATATTTAGAACCTCATGGGTGACAGGGGAGAAGCGGAGCTTATCAGAGCACAGTATGTAGCCAGCTGCTTTACTGAAGGGAGTGTGAGCTGACTCCGCCTGTTCCAGCAGGTGTGATGTTTACAGCCATGTGCCACAGAAGGACGTTTTCATTAGCAGTGGGCAGCATATACGGTGGCGGTCCTGTAGGATTATAATGGAGCTACCACCTAGTGACATAATGGCCATTCTAAACCTTGCAGCATGGTGCATCACTCACGTGTCTGTGGTGGTGCTGGTGTAAACAAACCTACTGTGCGGCCAGTGGTATAGAAGTATAGCACACACAATTATGTATGGTGTGTAATAGTGGATAATAATGACTGTGTTACTGTTTGTGTATTTGAAATATACTTTTTATTATTTTTTAAAAAAGACTCCTACTTAATAAAAAAAAAAGTTAACTATAAAACAGCCTCTGGCCAATCCTCCAGGAGGTGTTCTAGAAAAAAGCATTGCTGTCACAGGAGATGACAGCTCCATGCCTGTGATTGACCCTGAAGACCTTCCAGTGAGACAAGACGTGGAGGCAGAAGACAGTGATACCGATGATGCTCATTCTGGGTGAGCCGAGGCCAGCATGTGCGTTTGTATTTTAGTGTTTAACAAAAAAATTTAAAAGGTAAATAAATAAGTAGAAAAAGGTTATAGGACAAAGATGTAATGAAAGAAAATCTTTTTGTACGGCTGTATAATCTGTGTTTTAAGTTAAATGTTATTACAAAGGCATCAAAAGGCTTTAAAAAAAGAAAAAGTTTATAAAACAAAAAAGTTATGGTAACTAATTTCTTATTGAAGAACAAAACTGTTTTTTATGCCTTTAGTGTAGTCCAAGTGTCCAGTGTTTACAGTGGTGGATGATTCACTCACCACTCACTCACTCACTGACTCACCCAGGGCAACTTTCAGTCTTACAAGCTCCATTCACAGTAAGTACCCTACACAGATGTACCATTTTTTATTTTTGGTAGCATATTTTTACATAGTTTGAATACACATGTGTGTCTCACTATGTTACACGTGCCTACGGTATTCAGAGTGGGAACATGCCATACAGGTTTGTGGCCTACGAGCAATTGGCTAGACCATATGTATAGCCTAGGTGGGTAGTAGACCATGCCATCCAGGTATGTGTTAAGGCACTCCTCAATGTTTGCACTATGACAAAATCACCTAGTGATACATTTGTCAGAACATCTCCCTGTTAAGCAACGTATGACTATATTTCAATTCAAGCCAGAGCTGTTGGGAATAGATCCTCTCTGAGGTGAGCTCTGGCAAATTATACTTGGAAAGCTTCTAGAAAATTCTGACAGTTGCTTTATCCATTCAGACAATATCAATTTAAAAATGAGTTAGGACTACAGCCGTAGAGGCCAGAGCTTAGAAACAGAGCTTCCCTCAAGGTCAGGGCTATCTAAATGGCCTCTCATGGCCCTCACTTGGAAGAAAAGTCCCCTGTACACGAGTCAACATCACTTTGCCTGTTTTGTACCCAAGTGGATCGGGGACCAACAACCAGAGAAAACATGTAATGCAGCCCCAAGGGACCCAAAACCATCTTCCCTCAACATCAGGAAAATGTCACTGCACTTGGATATCTCTCACAGTGTCAATAGATCACTTTTTGTTGTGCTTCGTTCTTTAATAGATATTGGGTCAGATGTATTGTAGAAAATCTCAAAACCAAAAATCACAAAGTTCACAATGATATGTTTGGCTCTGCAGGTTAAAATGGACTCCCCAGCATATGTCTTATTTTCTATGTACCCCATAGCAGACCCCCAGCATATGTCTTATTTTCTATGTACCCCATAGTGGACCCCCAGCATATGTCTTATTTTCTATGTACCCTATAGTGTACGTGGCCACTGGGGCACCACTAGCACTAGTCATTTTATGTCTCCCAACAAGGTATCAGACGGTGTTGACTGTGTCTAATTGTCATATGTACAGGAGAGGCCAAAAGAATCACCTCTATTCTGAGTTACATCTTACACTTGGCAAATACCAGATGCTGTCAACCACCTCCACACAGAATCACCTGGATGGCTTTTGCAACACAGTAGAACCTCCATAGGTGACCACCTTCCTACATTGACCACCTTTATAAGTTGATCTAATTTTCGTAGACTGGACATTGGACATTTACCACATGTATGTGTCAGTACAGTAGGCCCAGGTCCTTATGTTGGCCACTCCGTATGTTGACCAGTTTGTTACAGTCCCTTGGGTGGTCAGCCTACACAGGTTCTACTTTTATATTTACCACACTCTATTCTCAGAAATGTGGATTTAATTTAATTTTAAATGTCAGGTGGCACATAGACATTTGAATTTATTAACAGGTTTTCTGGTCAGTCCATTGTACAGCCAAAGTTGAGGCTCTCTGGCATATACTGAAAGCATTTATAGAGCTCTTGGTATATGTCAAGCATTGCATTCAATTTTTACAAGCATGATCTCATTCAATATTTTAACAACTGAACTAGGTAGTTACTGTTATTATATCCATTTTTTAAATAAGATACTTAAATTTAGAAGGTTCAAGCCATTTTCCCAAGATTAAATAGCCAGCAAATTTCAGAAACAGGAATTTGTATCTGGTCTGGATGGTCAAGGAGTCTGCATGTTTAGCATTTATGTTACTCTGTTTTCTATTATATGATGCTACCTTCTGAATACAGGATTATATGGAGAACAGAAACAAAACATATGCTGTGTGCACTGTACAATTTCTTTCTTGGAGAAGAAATTAGGACAATAACAACCATCATTTGGCAATTGTGTACAATGTCAGTGTCCTTACTCTTTCTTTTAGGTACTCAGAAAATTCATTTTAAAAAAGGTACACACATATGCACAAAATACAGGATTTTTTAGAAACCTTAAAATTATCTGCATTGACCTTCTAACTTGACATATGAGGAAACTGGGACTCAGATAAGTGAACTGGCTTGCTCAATTTTACATGTACTTGAAGAAACTGACACTAACTATCTTGAATCAGAGTTCAGGCCACTTTTCCACATCCATTTCCCCAGGAAGATGCATTGGCACCAGAAAATACACAGCATGGTAGCATAGCAGTCCTCTACCATGGGCCCAAGACATTACTAGACTTGTGTGCTTATTCTGAGAATGTGCCAAGTTTTCAGACAGGTCTTTTTGGGGATAGTCTTAGAGCTATGTCCTCCATAATCCACATCCCCCCAAAAGTCTCTTTTCCAGAAAGCCTGCCTAAACTATGAGAAATGAGATGACTGAAGCTGAAGGATTCATATTCTGCTTGCTCAGTTGTCTCCAAACTGTGGTTCTAGACTTTAGTCTCTAGAAGGTCAGAATTATCCAGGGTGCATATTCAAAGCAGATATCTGTAGGCCTTGAACCAAAGCTACCAAATCCAAATTTCTGGATGTGAGGCCCATTGCTTGAGATAAACAACTCAAGTAATAATTCTGCACAGGAACATTTGAGAACTACTGATCTTAGACAATGGGTCTTTTCAGTCAGCTCTGGGTAGATTTCCAGATGATGAATCTCACTAAAATGAGCAACTTCATGAGCAAAAAAGGTTTTGTGGGTTTTTTGGCTTTTTTAATTCTGGTTCCGAACTTATGCCAAGAGCCATGGCATTCCACTGGGAAATACCTGAGGCTTTCTAGATATATTATAAGCCATGCTGGAAGGCCTGGATGAAGAGTTCTGATTCCTCCCACCTTTTTGTCTTGAGTATTGAAACCAGCAGAGCATAGAACCTTGAGTAGTCTGACTCCCTAGACTCCTCAGCTGATTCCCTATCTGTCCTTAAGAGGACCATGTGAAGAGATAAACAGCAGACACCAAGACTCAGCTCCTGCCCTGCTCTGTAGTGCTTCCCGGACAGTGATATTCTGAAGCTCCTGCAGACACCTGCCACGTTTATGCTTCATACCGTGCCTCTAGGGAATTCAGTTTTTCAATTTATGCCAGCGAGGAAAATACCAATAGAGCCCTCTGAACAACAGTGCAAGTCTTACCTTTTCTTTTGGTAACATTTAACCAAAAAGAGAAAAAATTCATGAAGAACATCAAGTGTTTGCTCTTGGAAAGGAAGGTCAGTCCTCCGGATAGAAGACATCTATTTATTTTAATTCTAAGACTGGTTTTTCAAGGCAAGTGATGAGCTATTTGTGATTTTTTTATAGCCTCCTAGTACTAGGTTTGCCTGATCAGAAATGTGAGCCATCCTGACAATTTGATGTCATGTATCTGTTATGTAGGTAGAAAGAAACTAGAGAACAAGAAAGGACAGAAGGAGCTATGTGCACCACCATATAAAACAGCCGTTCTCAACCTGTGGGTCGTGAGCCACAGCAACTATTAAAGGCTCCTGGCATTAGGGAGGTTGAGAACCACTAATACAAAAGGTGGCCATTTAGGTATTTGGGCTAAACTGAGTCACATACCACTATACATGGACCATCATGTATTTCCTAATCCAAATCCCTAGTGACAAGCTTCAAATAAAATCAAACCCAAATATGAAAGGTAGATTTTCTAAAACAGAAAAAAAAACTGAAAAAATCTTATTTGCCAAGCTCCTGATCAAACGAATTCTGAAGTTAAATCTGATTTTTATCTCTTGCCCAAATCTAATCCAACATGCTCAAAATTTCTATAACATGGTATCAGAATAGAATACAATGAAAAAAACCCTTTTTGAACAAACTTTTGAATTAAAATCTATTTATCAATTATAGCTTCCAGTTCTTGTGAGGTATTTAGTAACAAAGGTAAAAAAATTCTTTTTTTTTTTTTTTTTTTGGTAGAGACAGAGTCTCACTTTATCACCCTCAGTAGAGTGCTGTGGCATCACAGCTCACAGCAACTTTGAACCCCTAGGCTTAGGTGATTCTCTTGCCTCAGCCTTCCGAGTAGCTGGGACTATAGATGCCTGCCACAACACCGACTATTTTTTTGTTGCAGTTTGGCCGGGGCCAGGCTTGAATCTGCCACCCTCAGTATATGGGGCTGGCGCCCTACCGACTGAGCCACAGTTGCTACCCACAAAGTTAAAAAATTCTAAACAAAAGTTTGGCCCTGTGGAATATGCCAAAAGGCAGACCTCTGTGTTATGAAATCCTGGGTCTGATTCACTTAAAAGTTGCATGAGTCAAGTAGTGAAGTCTGGGCCTCCGTGGGATAGGAATGATGTATTTCCTTTATGAGAAACTGGACCTTGGATTGAGCCCTTATGGAGATGTCCATAGAGACAGCCATAAAGGGGATGTTGTTTAAAGGTATAGACCAAGGAAGAAGTTGAGGACGACACAGTAGTGAACATTGAAGATGCCGTGATACGTAGCATGCTGGTGGAGTCAGCCAAGGGCAAGAGAAGTCTCTCATTTGGCTCAAACTGAAAAATAATTTGTAATATTTAATCACGGGACCTGTCACTTTACTCAGAGGTAACTATCTGCACTAAAGTTTTCTCAGCAGTGAGTGCCGTAGAATCTGTGGCTGGGATGAGACACTCTGCACTGGCACCAACACAAGGACTTTTGTGCTTGACCTGAAGAGCTGCCCATCACATTGAATATTGAAGCTAGGATCAGCCGGCTGGAAAGCTTTATCTCCTTCCAATGCTCTTAAACACAGGGATGCTTAGGCTCCCCAGTAATGATAACATTTAAAGAAGAGCCAGTCCTTAAAGGCAGTCACTATTAAATAATCTCATTCACTTTTCTCTAGAAGATATTTAGCAATTTTTAATAATATTTAATACTCACATGTGCCTTTCTCTGTGTCAGAACTCAGGAAGTGTCTGAATCTTAAGATAAGATGGTGTGCTTGGTACTTTATATCAACATATACATGTACACACACACATATATGAACAAAACTTACACTTGCCCTAAATGCATTTACAATCTAGGACTAATACTGCATAGTATTTTACATATACAAACAGAAGAACTAAATCCCAATCTAGGGGGATTTGAGTCTGTTAAAGATCGATAAAGCATGAATATATATTTCTAAATATCTGGTGCTCAGCTCTCAGCCTGCCTCTTTTTCTGTTCTACATGGGGAGACTGGAAACTTTGTCAGTAGAGGGGACATTTTCTATCTGGGTCCAGTCTTCAGCTGTTATTTTCTCTCTGTCTTTTGAGTATTGCTAAAGCAGTGTGAAAGATAGGGAAGAGATATAAAAGGCAATTTAGTTAATCGTCTGCCTATCAATGTACTTTCACCTACACTTATTTTGATTGCAAAGCATGAACTGTAACTGTGTATTCCAAGCAAGTACTTTCCATGCATTTTTCACATTCCTCATAATCACCCTACGAGGTGGATATACTTTTTATGTCCATTTTATAACTTGGGCTTAGATGTGCTATATAACCTGCTCCAGGCTAGTTATTAAAAAGTAGTAGAGTTGGTGCTTAAATCTAGCTCGGCATAGCTCCAAAGCAGTACATCTAACATTTATCAGATGTCACCTCCTGCTGTAACCAACTATTTACCAATGACTTTGTACTGATGTAGTATCTGGGATGTAAAGTATTGTCCCAACACGAACCCAAACTTGCAGAATTCAGATATTTCTCAGCATGCCTGCAAACCTGGTAGCATGGGTGTACTAGATACATATATATTCTCATCATGCGGTGACAAAAAAGCTAATTTTCTGTAATTACTGATATTTGGGGGATTTAAAAAACCCCTAGTTAAATTCACATACCCATAAAATATTTCTGCAAATTCACAATCCACTGTTGTCCATTTAGATGCAGTCAGGGTCCCTTGGCTCAGGTCAAGAACTTCATCTCTAAGAGAAAAAATGAGTCGCTACAAATTTGAAACATTAACAAGGTCTTCCTCACAGTGTGGGGTTTTATATTCACCTTCCTATTGTCCCCGTTGCCATCCACTCTAATCTTATGGTAGTGGAACTTGAAAGAGGGAGTAATGGAAAGATTAAGTACTTACAAAGAATTAGAATGCAACAGAGGCTGCTTTTGTGTAACAGAGAAAACCACATATGAAAGAGAGCACCGAATCTTACTCCATTTAACCTTAAATCCCCCTATAGCTTCAGCATGTTGGGTCACAGGCTTGAGAAACAGCCACGGGACCTCTCAGAGGTACACAGACACCAGTCATGATGTGGCCTGAAAAAAAAATTTCAGAATTGGTCATAAATGGGGAAGAGAGACCAGAGCCTTCAAAACACGCAAACACAGATGCACCCAGAAAAGTTGTTATTACCTGTGAATTTTTAAAACTTGGGCAAAGGATTGAAAAGTGCAGATGCTTTGACTTGGCAGTGAAGAGAGAAGTGGCAAGTCTAGAAGGTGAACAGTAGAATCGAGACAGAGTGGGAGCAGCACTCCACCCAGACCCACTGACGTACCTCTCACGCCCACCACCGGAAAGACCTTGAACACCCAGCTCGGTTATATATTTCACCATAAATCTTACCTAAGGCCGTGGACTCTACCACCCACATGAGCACAAGACCAGAAGACTGACTCATATGACCCTTTGCCTCATCATACTGCTAAACTCCTACCCCAGAAGAAATGTATCTGCCATTTTTTTAATCATGCAATGCATGTGGGAACAGGATTTCTTTTTTTTTTTTTTAATTTATTGAATGGTAACTATGTACATTAATGCACTTCTGGGGTACAGTGTGGGGTTGGGAACAGGATTTCTTACTGGGCCTGCACATCCTACACTCCACCCCGCATATGTCATGACGCTTACCTCATGAATTATTCATTTCACTCTCCTTAAAACACCACAAAGACCTACCCTTGAGATCCCATGTTTGAGCATAAGGCCCGAGAAAGATTCATCTGGGAATCTTCTTGGCCTCGTGTCAATTTCTATTACACAGAAGCCCAAGAACTCCTGGTTGGCAGCAGCCTCTCCCGTGTGATCGAAGAACAAAGACATTACTTCAAAAATGAAATGACTTTTAGATCTTCTATTAGCTCCCCTTTTATCTCATTCTTTTCTGGTGGCCCCACTGAATTAACTCTACTGAACTTATACAAAATGCATTTCTCTACAGATTGCTTTACCCAAACCATAAACGTATTGTGTGAGAACGCCTAGTATTTACTGTAATTCGAATAGCTTTCAAAACAAAATGTTAGTTGATTTTCCAGTCAGAAGAGTCCCTCTACACTGTGAGGAAAAAGAGTAATTAAAGAGAAGCCCCACCTGATAACCATTGATCTTTCATTAGGGATTGAAATCTTTCTGTAAGAAATCAGAACTGACAAGGGAAGTTAACACTTGCATATAAAGTGTCAGTATGTTCTGAGTATTTAATTGCAAATGCTAATTGCAGAAAAATTAGACTACAGTCTTTTCTTAAGGCATTGGAGACATGGACCTAAGTTGTAATAAATTGCTTAATCTAAAAATGAGAAAAATGTGTAGCTTCCTATATGCTTTTTTTTTATATTGTTTATTGCCCTATATCAGTGATGGGCACAATTAATGATTATAAGTTGAACTGAACAAAACAATAAGTTTGGCTTCTGAGGTTAGTCATTGAGAACTATTGAATGTCTAACATGAAGAATGTCTATGGGGTGGTGCCTGTGGCTCAGTGTGTAGGGTGCCAGCCCCACATACCGAGGGTGGTGGGTTTGAACCTGGCCCCGACCAAACTGCAACAAAAAGATAGCCGGGTGTTCTGGTGGGCACCTGTAGTCCCAGCTATTCGGGAGGCTGAGGCAAGAGAATCACCCAGGAGTTGGAGGTTGCTGTGAGCTGTGTGATGCCACAGCACAGTACTCTACTGAGGGTAATAAAGTAAGACTCTGTTTCTACAAAAAAAAAAGAAAAGTATATGGACAAATTTTATTATGTGAGTTAATTTTTATTAATTAATAAATTTATTAAGTCATATAATAAAACTTGTCATTTGTTTCAGTAAAAAAATAAATAAAAATGAAAAAGAATGTCTATGGAACATCAACAGGTATGCATTTTTTTTTTTTTACTAGAGTTAGAAGTCATACATATTTATGGAGTGTCCAGTATGGGGCAAGCTCTGTTTTAGGTAGAAAAAGGGTACTGTAAGTTAGAAAGGAGAAAAATTTTTCTCCTATATGCTTTTTAATTTATAAACAGTGTACGTTAATTACGTGTATGCTATAATATTTTCTTATTTCTATTTTATGTTTTTCTGTGGTTTGGGAGACCTTATTATGTTGTTTTTATGAGTTCATATCATAAGGTAGGGATTAGACCTGTTGCAATGGGAATAACTTTTTTGAGAAGAGTTTACAATGTAAAATTAACACTTACAGTAATAAAACACACCATGGCCCACTGGGGTGGGATTTTGTGTATATGTGTGCTCTCTATTTTCAAAATATTAATGGGGTACAAACATTTTTGTAACATGGATACACTCCATAATGCTGATGCCAAGGTTTTCAGTGTGCCCATCACTAGGACCGTGTTTGTTGTGCCCAAGAGGTAAGTTTTGATCCCTCACTCCCCTTCTGGCCTGAGATACTTCACCTAGGACAATGGTCTCCAGTCCACCCAAGCTGCTATGAAATACATAATTTTATTCCTTTTTATGGCTGAGTAGTACTCACAGTACACATATATGTATGTGTGTGTGTGTATGTACATATATACATACATATATTTATACATATATATCTCTCTCAGTCACAGTTTCTTTGCCAACTCATGAATTAATGGGCATTTAGGTTGATTCCATGTTTGCAGTTGTGAATTACGTTGCTATAAACATTCAAGATCAGGGTCTTTCTGATAAAGTTCTTCTTTTCCTTTGAGTAGATTCCCAGCAGTAGGATTACTAGATTGAATAGTAGGTCTACATTGACTTCTTTGAGGTATCTCTACTGTACCCCACAGGGGCTATCCCAATTTGCAGGGTACTAATTTCTAACAACAGTATAGACGTGTTCCCTTACCCCTTCATCTTGACAGCATCTTTTGTTTTTTTAACTTTTTAGTAATAGTAGTTCAGGGGTGGTGCCTGTGGCTCAGTGGGTAGAGCGCCGGCCCCATATACCAAGGGTGGCATGTTCAAACCCAGCCCCGGCCAAACTGCAACAAAAAAATAGCCAGGCATTGTGGTGGGCGCCTGTAGTCCCAGCTACTCAGGAGGCTGAGGTAAGAGAATTGCCTAAGCCCAGGAGTTGGAGGTTGCTGTGAGCTGTGACAGCACAGCACTCTACAGAGGGCAATAAAGTGAGACTCTGTCTCTACAAAAAAAAAAATTATAGTTCTGATGTGGGTAAGATGGTATCTCATTATGGTTTTAATTTGCATTTTCCTGATGATTAATTATGTTGATCAGTTTTTCATGTTTCTTGGCCATGTGTCTATCTCCTTTGGAAAAATTTCTGTGGGGATGTTGATGAGTTTCTAGATATAATGCCAAAGGCATGATTTATTAAAGAAACAGTTGGTAAGTTTAATTAAAATTAAAAACCTCTGATGTGCAAAAGACAATGTCAAGAGAATAAGAAAATAAGCCACAAACTGAGAGAAAATATTTTCAAAAGACACATTAGATAAAGAACTGTTATTTGAAAAACACATGCACAGTGTTTACTCTAAAAGCTCAATAATAGGAAAAGGAACAATTGAAAAGGGGGCAAAAGAATGGAACAGACAACTCATCAGAGATATATACACATGGCAAGTAAGCACATGAAAAGATGTACAACATCAAGTATCACCAGAGAATTGTAAATTAAAACAATGAAGTGCCACTATACACTTGTTAGAAAGGCTAAAATCCAGAATAGTGACAACAGCAAATGCTAGCAAGGATGCGGAGCAACAGGAACGCTTGTTCATCGTTAGTAAGAATGCATAGGGGACAGCCCTTTTATAAATAATTTGTTTTCTAAAAAACTAAACATACTACTACCATGCAATCTAACAACCACATTCCTTTGAATGCACCCAAATGAATTAAAAATTTATATCTACACAAATACCTGCACATGATGCTTACTGCCAAACTTGGAAACAACCAAGATGTCTTTTAGTAGATGAATCAATACATAAAGTATGATACAGCCATATAATGTAATAGTACGCCATGCTGAAAAGAAATGAGCCACCAAGACAAGGAATCCATGGAGGAGCCATAAGTACATGTTGTTAAGTCAAAGAAGCCAGTTTGACATTGTGAAGAGGAAAAATTATGAAAATAGAGAGAAGACATTGGATGCCAGGTGTTGGGGGCAAAGGAAGAGTGAGTAAGCGGAGCAGAGTGGATTTTTAGGGCAGTGAAACTATTCTGGGCATGACAAGGGTAGATACGCTTGTCATGACCCACAGAATGTACCACACCAAGAGTAAACCCTTATGCAAACTGGGGACTCTGGGCGATAATGATATGTCAGTCATTCATTGTTTGTAACCAGTGTACCACTGTGATTTGGGATATCACTAGTGGAGAAGGTTGTACATGTGAAAACCCTCTATACTTTCTGTTTAAGTCTCCTCCACACTTAAACAGCTCTAAAGTTTAAAGTTCATTAATGAATAAAACCTAAGGAAATTGTTAAATCTAAAGAAAATAAAACACTGTTCAGGAAGAGTGGAGACTGCCATGCTAGAGTTAAAAAAGCAGGCTCGACTGTATGCGCTGCCTAAGAGATTATTTTAAATAGCAGCACAAAAATAAGTTGAGAGCATAAAAATGAGAAAAGACACCACACAAACTGTAAGATTTAGAAAGCTGCTGTGGCCATTACTTATATCAAATTCAGTAGACGTCAAGGCAAAGAATACATAAAATATGAATGGAGACATTTCATAATTATACGTGGAAAATGTCTCAGAAAGATATAGTTACCTTCATTCCTTCTCCTTACACATGCATTGACCCCTAAAAAATATTCTTTACCCCCAAATCCTTTTCAGCATTGGCTTCTGGAGAACCTAGTCTGAGACTGCAAGCTTGACTCAATGTACAAAAAGATAACAAGTGCCACTCACCGAAATAACCAAATAAAAGGGGAAAATCAGATGACACCAGAGTAGATGCAGACCAACATTTGGCAAAATTCAATCTGATATATAAACGCTCCACAAACTGGGAGCGCAATTCTTCTACACCTAGTTTCAACTACAAATGGACAATTACAGCCATGACAGGCTGGTCAGGGCATGATGACCACAGGATGATGCTCACGAATGAACATGAACATCTAGGCAAGTCACCTGGACCAGCGTAAGTACTAGCAAAGTGAGAGGAATTTAACCCATTAACTGCTACATGAGGTATGAACTATTTCTTCAGGTTTTTATATTCCTTTTTTCCTTTTCTTTGAGACAGAGTCTCACTTTGTTGCCCTTGGCAAAGTGCCGTGGTGTCAAAGCTCACAGCCATTTCAAACTCTTGGACTCAAGCGATTCTCTTGCCTCAGCCTCCTGAGTGCCTGGGACTATAGGTGCCTGCCACAACGCCCAGCTATGTTTAGAAATTGGGTCTTGCTCTGGCTCAGGTTGTTCTGAACCTGTGAGCTCAGGTACTCCACCTACCTTGGCCTCCCAGAGTGCTAGGATTACAGGCATGAGCTACTACACCCAGCAATATTACTTTTTACATTACTAAATTTTCAAGTTTTTCATATTGATTTTTAACTGATTTTATTATATTTTTGTAATAAAACACTGTGGTCCAAAGGAAAAAAATTTCTTATTTTGTGTGGCAATGTGTTAAAATTGTAGAGGAGATGGACGGTAAAAATCAATTACAGTCTTGCAACTAACTGCAGCAAAAATTGTAGCTCATCCCACTTATTCTTATAAATTTTTCTTTAGAAATTATGATGACCATCATCTCAAGGAAGCTAAAGCAGGGCATAGTAAACTTAATATTATGAGATGTAAACTGCAAACTATCAGAGCAATGTGAGTGAGGAACATTGACGGATCCAGTATCATTCTGTATGCTCTGCTTCTAGCTTCTATACCTTTTTGCTTCCAAAGGGCTATACCTGTGACTTTTTTTTTATTTTTTATTTTTTGAGACAGAGTCTCACTATGTCACCCTCAGTAGAGTGCTGTAGCATCACAGCTCACAGCAACCTCAAACTCTTGGGTTTAAGTGATTCTCTTACCTTAACCTCCCAAGTAGCTGAGACTACAGGCGCCTCCCACAATATCCAGCTACTTTTTGGTTGCAGTTGTTATTGTTTAGCAGGCCCAGGTCAGGCTCAAACCCACCAGCTTTGGTGTATGTGGCCGGTGCCCTACTCACGGGTGTGAAGCCAGTGTGAGTCTTCTGTGTCCTGCTGTCCCAGGTTACCAGAACCACTGGTAAGTTGCTTTCTTTTTTTTTGCGGTTTTTGGCCAGGGCTGGGTTTGAACCCACTACCTCCGGCATATGGGGCTGGCGCCCTACTCCTTGAGCCACAGGTGCCACCCGTAAGTTGCTTTCTTATTTGACTTCTTCCCTCTTTCCTGTCCAGCTTCCCCCATTTCCTTTCTGGTTTCTCTGGAGAGCACTTCCCTTGCACAAGAGAAGAGCTGCTTCCGGAAAATCCAACCTGAAATATTTTGTTACAAGCTTTCACAACACCTGTATTTCTACTTCTTATTACTCAACAACTTGGCAATTGCTTGCTCAAAGCCTAGCTTCCCTGCTAGTGTTCAGACTGCGTCGGAGGAATGCCTGGGCTCTGTCCGCTGCCGCACCCTGTGTCTAATCCAGCTTGTGGCACGCTGATTCAAACAACGTGCCAGGTGATCCATGAATGAATAAACACACAAGATTAATTAGTAAATTAGTGACATGTTTATAATGTCTTAAAAAAAAACACAAAGCTTTATTGCTTTTAAGAAGATTTAATAAATTCACTTAAGATAGACGGGAAGCTCTTGTCAGTTTTCAAGCCCCCTCTGCCTCCTGTCATTAACTAATGTTTGTTCTATATTTTCCTTCACAGGTAAGACAGAATCAGAACAGAAGCATAGCAGATACTAATTGCACTGGGTACCAAAGTTATGCTAGGCATTCTTCCCCGTAGGTTCTATCCTTAGTACTATGCATGGTATCACGATGAATTGAATGGTGCTCAGAACATCAGAGTCTTCGGACGTCAGCAAGGCACAGGTGTGGAGCAGGTTATACATCACCACTATTACTGCTCATATCTGCTCAGCAGGGCTTCAGCAAATGGTTCAGGTCATTAAAGTAATAAATACAGGAGAGAAAATTCATATATTAATCCACACACTGGAGCTCATTGGAGAAGGAACTGACTGATGATTGCTCTCAGTCACTTAACGAAATCAAATTGCCACAGGTAGAGTTTCTGAATAATTTTAGGGCAAAAACTACAGAAAGGAAGAACAAATGAAAAAAACAGAGTCCGTGCTCTATGCTATCTCGCCTAGAATTTTAACTACCCAACTGAACCAATTGGAATTCCTTTGTTTTTAAAATCTTTTTTTCAAGTCCTCCTCTTCCTCTGTGAGTGGAATACAATTCATGCAATATAAATGCCAATTTTAGGTTGTCATGTGGAAAAAGATGTGTGCATTAATCATGAGACCTTGTCTCCTACTTAAACCATCTTCCCTTTGGGAGCGGAAGAAACTTTGCTCAAGATAAAATAAATTAAGCTCTCTGCTGTGAGGTGAAGAGAGTCCTGCGGAGGAAAAGTCAATATGCGTTTGTCTTCTTTATAAAAGTTTCATGCTGAAATTTTAGAAGTAGTTACATCAGCTGAGAAAAGAATGAGAAGTATGTTTGATTTTACCCACTGTGAGAGCAAAAGAGTTCAGGTATTTTAAACTCGATTAACTAAATCTGTTTGACAATAAATGAAAATTATCTTAAAATATTTATATCTAATTTATTTATTCCAAACGTTAGAAAGGTTTATTCACATCAGCAAATACAAAAAGAAGGAAGAAAAAGCAAAGTGCATGATGGTGTGGTTTTATTTTTGTTTTTATTGTGGTTTACTTACCATTTTCTAGCTTAATGGTCTTCCTGTGGCTTCATAGTTATTTTTAATTCCTGAAAGTATATTTACCACAGCTCTTTCAGAAATATTTCATGACTTTACAAAAATAATATGCTGGCATTGTAAATGGAAATAAATAAATTAGAAAAGGAAAATAGAGACCAAGAAAAAACCAAGAATTTATAGAAGCTAACCATGGAGGTCAGTCCTGTTGATGTGACCTGGTTTCAAATGTGGCTCTGGAGTTTCTGACAGCCAGAGAAAAGTCCAAACATGCTAAGTCTACACCCACCAAATGCAGGAAGAGAGAAAAACCTCATCTCCTTCTAGGCTTCATGTGAGACAAACATTTCCCAATATAAATTCTAGACTGAATTTTTCACTTGGGAGTGTATATGAGACCTATTTTATCAATGAAAATTAGACTTGGAAACATTTCTATAGCAAACACATGATTGTTTCATAAAATAGTACTTGATTAAATATTTAGTTCAATCTAGTGGGGGTGATCACAGTCTGGTGATCTAATTTGTTTTAATGATTGTTTTAAATGACCAAAAGTAGTGAGTACCTGATCTTTCTAAATGGAACTTTTTGTAGGCTTTTGTTAAGAAATAGACAGTGGAAAAATCTGATTACACTGTCTAGTGATTGAAACTCAAATTTCTATACTGACTGTGGATTGCAGAAAGCACCAAATGCTTTGGAAACCAATTGAACAGGTGGATAAACTTACGTTTTCATAGTTTTCATATAGCAGTTGAATAACAATCTATCATTCTCCTTTGGATGAATAGCAGTCTGTCTATGCCCACAGTAGGTACTTGTTAGCAAAGCCAATATTTTTTGTTAGAAAAGAGATTTTAGATCTGATCCAAAACTTAAATAAGCCATAGGGGTTGACAACCTCACGTCTGGAAAGTGGTTTTGGCTTAGCAGCATTTTTTTAAAGTAAAGAAAATATAATAATGCCTGTAATGACAGTTTCTATTTTCTATTTCTATATGACACTGTATACTACAGTCGTAGAAATAATAAAAAAAGATAACATGTATTATTTGTATATGTAACATTGTTTCCAGTGATTTACATAAAATAACTCAGTTAATTTTCATAAAATACAAGTTAAATTATATGTTGTTATTTTCATTATACAAATAAGAATTCTAAAATATAAAGTTCAAGGTCACACAGCTAATAAGGATTGGAGTTCAGCCTTTCTAATCTCAAAGACTGTTCTTAATCATTATGCTAATAAAACCAGCTATAAGAAATAGAATGAAAGATATAGTTATAACTGATTATACTTGTCTTCATTGGAAATTCAACAGGATACACACACTGTTCTTCAGGGTTACTTGACAAAAGACAAAGTTCTTATACCTCTGTAATAACCAGTTAGAAAAAAATGTTATGCAAACAAAGATCCCTTTCACAATATCAACAAAAATTACAGGACATCTAGGAATGAATCTAACAAAACATATACGAGGCCTTTCTTCATGGATAAAACTACAAAGCATTATCAAAGTGTATTAAAAATCTGAATAACTTTAAAGATTAAGTGGTGGAAAACACAATACCTTATTCCTGATTGATAGACAGATAGACAGATAGATATATCCAATTCTGATTAGATGTCCAAGCAGAATTTTTCTTAATGATAATTAATAAATTAATCTCTAAAATTCCAATGGAAGTAAAAGTCAGTATTGAAGAACAAAAAGATATCAAAACATAAAAAAGACATAGCAATTAAGTAATTAACACAATAAGATAATGGCATGCAAATGAACAAAATAGTGAACCAGAGAACAGAAATCTAATATTCAAAAGCACATCTATGTAAATACTTAAAAAAAAAAGAAAAGGTAGAATTACAAATAAGTCCAGAAAGATAGGCCATTCAATTAATTGACCTGGGATAATATGGATAAAGAATAATTAGATGTCTGCCTCATGAAATGCACAAAAATAAATTACCAATAGATAATGACATACACACACACACACACACACACACACACATATATATATAAGAATAGTAAAATTTTACAACTTTTAGAATAAAGATTACCTTCATAATTTCAGGGTAGGAAGACGTCCTCAAAATTCCAAAAAAATCAAAAGTTATACACATAAGGGTAGATTAAAAATGTTTACTACACACATACTAAAAGCTTCTATATAATATCACAAAAATACTAGAAAGATATTTGCAATGCATTTATTCTACAAAGATATAAAAAACAAAATATATAAAGGTCTCCCAAAATACAAACAACCAAGCAGAGAAACGGTTAAAGGACATGAACTTTCCGAGGAAACCTATGGACGAACACTTATGATTTGTTAACATCACTGGTGATAGGGGTAAAACAAAACCACAAGGAGACACTATTTCACACCTGTCAGATTGGCAAATATCGTAAAAGGCCTTGTGTACCACAGGGTAAGTGAATGGGAAAGTAGATCTGTTTGTTGCTCTGCTAGTCAGCAGGCACACTGCGTGGGTCCACTCTGAAGGACAATCTTGCAGTGTCTTATACTTGAAGACACCCATCCATACCTTGCAAGTAAGCAGTTCCACGTACACTTACGTATAATACAGAAACTCTGGCACAGGTGCCAAAAGAGAATTGCACACAGATGTTTCGTTAGCATTGCCTGTAATGGCCAAATAATCTGGAATAACCTATTAGTTGGAGTAATAATACATTGCAGTATATTCTTATAATGAAAAATTATGCAGCAATAAAAACATATGAATTTGATCCACATGAATTAACATATGCCAATCTCAAAGAAAATATTAAAGGAACAGTTGCAGAAGGATGACATTTATGTAAATGTGTTAAACACATGAACAATTTGCTATATGTTTGCTGGCACATATTTATAATTATAAAACCATGAGTGGAAAAGATACATAGCAACTTCAGTATAGATTTTGCCTCTAGTATGAGAAAAAGGAAGGGTGCTTAACAGGGACTTTAAAAAGGGTTTCCTGTTAAAATTGAACCAAACAGAGCAAAATGTCAGCGTTTGTTACAACCTTCTCTCTTTTCACTGTATTTTTGAACATTTGGTAATTTGTAAAAATTGGGAAGGCCACACATTCAGAGTGTTATTAACTAACATCTCTGGGCCACTGCTATTTTTGGAAAGTCTAATACTCTCGGGATTCTTTTTCTTTCCTCTCAGTCTCATCCAAAGCCTAGACTTCCCCACCCTGGTCCCTCTGTGTCCCCACACCCTCTGTCTCAGCTCCCAGCACAGCTTGCTCCGTTTGTTTTTTACCCTCCCTTTGCATTGCAACAAGCAGTTTTCTTACACTGTGAGACTTTGCCTCCGTACTGTTCTTACCGTTTTCCCCAGATGGATTAGAGGATGCAGGGGTCAGGAGAGTAGAAAACGCAGGGAAAGTGCAATAAGCAAAAGGGATGAGGAAGACCGTGAAGCCCCATTTAATAATTTCTTCTTATTCCTTTACATAAAGATAATATTGAACCTCTCTTTATGATAGTGAGATCAGTTGTTTAAACACACTTCTTATTCTTTATAATACAACTAAGCCCGTGTTTTTCAGCCTTCCTTATCTCACAACACACTTGAACTTGTAGTTAAATTTTGCGACACACTTAAATTACATTGATCAAAAAAAGAGTAAAAAGAATATATACTTACTGTGCTTTGAACTTCCTTCAAAAATAATTTAATTAACAATCTTTAAAATTGTTCTTGGCAAGCTAAGATCCTTTTACAGCAAACCCGTGTGCCACAGCACATGAGTTGAAATCACTGAACTAAGCCATCATCAGATAGAATACGTTAAGCTCCAATTTACAGAAGATCATGTATCCAATTCACAATATTTAACATGTATAATTTCACGGGGTATGATTTGGGACAGTGACAGAATCCCAAATTAAACTGTTTTAAAACAATAAGGTAATTTTTAATCTCTGTATTTGGGTGTCTAGAGGTAAACTGGACTTCAGGCAAAGCGTGATGGGTGTTTCAGCCCCTTCTCTCCACTCTTCTTCGGGCTCCAGCCTTTTCTATGCTTCTCTCCCCTGGATGACTTCTCTAATGGCAGCCAGTGGGATTACTGGTACCAAACAACTCTTCCTTAGCACATCCAGAAGGAGAAAACAACCTCGCCTTCACCCATATAATAAGATTTCTTTCTGAAGAGTTTACATGAGTCAGGTTAGGTCAAGTGTCCACCATGGAACCACACAAACACCATGTGTTGACTGGCTTAAAATTGGGCACTTAAACCAATTATTGGCAAGTAGGATGAGAATACCAAGGTGGGCTTTGGGTCAAGCCGTCAGACCAATCACAATTCAGCTCTAGTTAGAAGATGAGTCTCTTGATTGTCTTGGGCTGTTTGGAAAATGGGTGTGTTTCTAAAGCCAGTGAGGGCTTGTTTAGGAGGAAGGAAGAGAAAGTGAGTTCTGGGTAACCAATCAATGTCATCACTACTTAGTGGAAGGCTCAGATTGGACCTGGAGAATGGTTACAGTAAAAAGACTGAAAATCCCCTAGAGACAGTTATCTGGCCTGTCAGAACTCATTCCTGCCTAACATAGACTCTTGCAGAGGTAAAACAGAGATTCTTAAAAGGTTTTTCTGAAATGTTATGTTATGCTCATGCAGCTTGGTCCCTACCCAGCAATGGTACATATTAATAGAATCAAAGGCCAAACAAACTCAGACCTTTTGTGCTGCTATACAACTGCACTCCTGATTAGCATATGAATCTATTGCCATGGCAATTATGTTGTATGCTATCACTTAAGAACAGGATATAGACAAGTACAAGACCTGGGATAGGAGACAAAACTCTCCTTGGTAACAAGACTAAATGGAATTATAAGTTCAGCATCAAAATGATGAGAAACACTAGCAGGAGGACCCTGTGTTAAAAGGGACATTCTTGAATTTCAGTGAGATGATACTAAACCACTTTTGGTTTATCCTTGCTTCTAAATAATTTTTTAGTAGGCATCAACATTTAAAATACAAATGAAATGGAGCAATTAAACAACAGCTAGGAAAGAGAAGGAGGAAAAGATAGAAGGTAGAAAGTGAGTAGGAGAAAGCTCTTTGGGAACTTTGGGATAGAGACTCCATTTATCTAATTTCAGACTTTCTGAACTCTTCTACTGAATTATGGCAAAATTTCTTGTCCTCAAACTCACTGAAATTCTCCGCAGCAATGTTCTTTCTGCTAAGTAGCCAGCATATTGAGTTATGTTTTTCACACTGATATTTTACTTCCAAGATGTAAAATAATTTTTTTAATGAATGTAATTATTTACCATCTTTCTGAGAATGTTGGCCGTACTTCTGAAGTCCTCTTACTTCTAATTCTTTCCCTTGGTATATAGTCTTTTCTTTGTTGAGTTTTGTGCTTCTGATGCATGATCATGGCGTCCCTTCAATGTTGGGTGATTTTTAGTTGTATACTCCCCCAAGTATCAAACATTCCTTATTAGTCTGCTGTGTTTATGCTACAACTTGTTTGTAGGAGAAAGAAGCCATGCTGCCAGGCTTGGGAGATAACTATACCTCTTTAAGTGTGAAGTGAATGATGGGACACACTTCCAGGGGGGCTGTGCCAGCAGCTAATAATCTGGGAACAGGGGACCCCTTTCCTGTCGGACTCTAAGGACTTTTCCTTGCTTCTAATTCAAATGCTTTCACTGCTCTGGCTTGGAAAAAAATTATCTTTATTATTCTCTTCTCAACCCAAGGAAGGAGTGGTTACATGCAGGTGTCAAAATGCCTGTCTCTTCTCGGTTATCCATGAGTCCGCACAATGCACGTTCAAACTCGTCCTCATGTGGAACATCCTCGCACCCTCCTTTTTCCTCAGGACCCTGCATCGTGGACTTTGAATTATGGATTCACTCTTCATTCAGATACATTCTGTCTCAATTCTTCCCAGAATTCATCATACCTGCTGGCCTCTGGAGTACTCTTATTTCTTAGGATCTAGTGGGATTATGAATTTATTTATTAAAATATATTTTAAACCATTTTTAGTGTTTGAGGCAAGAAGAGAAAGCTGTGGCAAGTACTCATTCTGCCATTTAGAGATGGAAATTTTTATATCATTTTCTTAGTGACATGAAAAACAAATGCATAATTAAATAATTGTGGGAATTTCGTCTTTAACACATAGTGTTTGTATGTGAGAATTAGACCAATTTCCTTCCTTCCAACTACACAATCACCATCTGCGATTGGCCATTCTGAGGCCCATGACAGGTTGGATGATGTATAAGGGACAGTGCTTGCTAACGTGTTACTGTGTATCTGGAATTCTTTATACAGTAGTGGACAGAGCCTTCAGTGTCAATGTGGTTTGTTTTTCTCAGTCTAATGATATAATTGCCACAACCCACAGTGCCAGGCTCCTGTCCTGGAAGAGCTGCTATCATTCTTCATGCACTGTCAAAACCATTGAACTTTGACATTAAGGAGGTAATAAGAATCTTACAACAATCTTACAACAACAATAGAGATTTTATCTCTATTCAGCTGGTGAGGAAACTGAGGCTCAGTGAAGTTCAAACTCACAGAGCTAATGTTAGTGTTAAATGCTGACCTTGCTGGCCCCAAGTCTGTCTCTGTAAAGCCAAACGTTCTTTATTCAATGCTGCACTTAGTACACAATGCTTTAAGACACCTCTAGCCCAATGTGATGATTCTCTCTCCCCTAACTCCCATTTTATTTACTAACTTCCACCAAAAAAAATCTCTTCATCATGTAAGGTTAAACTATGTGAAATTGCTATTTTTATAGTTGACAGATGGTCAAGGGTTGGCAATTTTATATAGTTCAACCTAATATACTGTCTTTAATTGAGTAACAGAATGGAGAAAATTCTGTTCTTTATAAGCCACATGCTTAGAAATTCCCACAGCGGTGCCCGAGCTTGCAGGGAATGTACCTTGATAATCCAGTTTGAGGTGGACAGATCCTTCCCCAAAAAGGGATTCTAAAGTTTCTAACAGAGAAGTCAGTTGGCCCCTGGTGGTGAGGGGTAGAGGAGGCAACAAGAAGCTTGTCATGGAATACAAACTCTGGAAATTGGTGGTAATCACTATGAGGCTTCCGCTTCCTCAGATCAAGAAGGTGGATGTTTGAGGCATTCCTATCTAGATCTCAAGAATAAAAGAAGCTCCAGCTGGCATCCCAGATACCAATGTCCAATGTATTTCTGAGAATCAGGAACCAAAGCTGTGATTATTCACAGGACAGAGTTAGGGGTTCATTAAATGTTCCATTGAACTAAAGAACAATCATCCCAATCAGACTGTCAATATCTCCTTGGATGTCACATATGATGATCTGAATTTTCCACAGTACCTTAAGCATGTGCTAGAAATTTGAAAGGTATTCATTTAAAAGCATAGATTCTGATTGGCAGTCTAACTGTTTCTGATAAAAATATTCTGCCAAGATACATCAATTAACCTTTGTCCAGGGAAGATAAGATCATGAACTAATAACCTGGTCACACAAGATAACGGTGCCCTCATTTTGAATGATAAACGTATTGGGCAATGGCAAGACTCAGGCACTTGGCTATCTAAGTGTCATTTAAAGGTGTGGTTAATGCAAAATGTATAAAACCTTCTTCTACAGTCTAATTAGTGACTTGCAAAAAGTATGTGGTTCTCCACCAGAGCATGTGGTGTGTGTGTGAATGTGTGTTCCTATTTCATGGTGAATGTGTATATTACACCTTTCCCAATAATGTGTCAGTTTCTTAAATACAGAGGCCTAGTTTTCCTTTTCTTTAGTGTTTCCCCTCAGGTATATTTCTTTATGATGACCATTTTAATAATAAACTGATAATAATCAAAAAGGTTCATTTTAATCTGTATAAAAGACTAAAAGAGGATTTTAAAACAGAAAATAATTTTAAAACATTTTAAAAATATCATTCTAAATTTTTAACTTTATTATAATAGAGAATGGTGCAAGTTGAGGACTCTCTGAATATTAAATACCTCATCATTCTGAACATTACACATATTCTTTTGTTTCATGTTTAAAATAACAAACCATCTGTATTACTATTATTTCCACCGTCATGTAGGAGCATTTATGGTTTGTAGTGAATAATAAAAATTGACTCAGTTTAGGAAACCACTTTGAAGAAGATTAAAAACACTGTGAGATTAAATAATTTATTACCATTGCTAAGATGAACACATATACTTAATACTCAATTTTATGCAGAACTTTAAAAAAATAGTTTTAATACAGTATCAAAATTTACACAAGTATTTTGTCAAAAGACCAGCGTCCCTTGTATCAGCTTCTGCAGTCTCTGCTGCAGGCACAAAAACTTGTTTTAAATGTCTTCGGCATGTAGGAATACAACAATTTAAGGATGAAAGCTTTCCTAGGAGAGAGGGTAAATATAGCAAGCAATTTTCTCTGACAGAGTAATAATATTTAAAAATATAACATTTGAAAAGAAAGAGAGGCTTAAACTGTAACCCAGTTACAATAATTAGAGAGATAATTCTATAGTAAATTAATTCATAAATATTTTCTGAAAATAGAGGGCTGTTTTTTTTTAATCCCAGTAACATTTCTGAAAGCGTAACAAAACTCCTTCACATTCCCCCACTGGGGACAATTAACACTGCGTCATGAGCCCTTTTAAAAACAACAACAACAACAGAAAATATCTGCTATGAATCAACTTTCAATAATTTAGGACATCTCTGAAAATTTAAAAAATTGTTGCATTCCTACTCTTATAATCTTAAACTACAATAAAAACGTAGCATTCTGCCACAGGCCTCTTGCACATTCATACAAGAAACTATTGTTGCATTTGGATAAACACAAAATACCTATCATAGCATTTCCAATACACACATTCTAATAATCTTTTATATATATGTATATATATAGCAAAAATAAGAAATAAACTAAGCAAAGCTAGCACACCTCTTTTTCAAACCTCAAGCAATCTGAATCAGAGCTTTTAGTCTCAATAATGAAGGACATGCGTCAGTTTCATAAAACATTAGATAGCTGCAGGAGGCAAAGAAAGCTTTTTCATAAATGCAGTGCAATATTTTAAAGTTTACATAAAGTTTATTAAATATACAGCATGTCTAGAAACTAATTTGTAGAAATTGACATTTCACAGCTCAAAACACTTAGAAAAATTATGTTTGCTTGTTTTTTAGTTGAAATTGTTCATATTAACATCGATGGATACACTAAACGAATAGGAGGGTTGGCATAACCCCATGATGTATCTTTATGAGAAACTCAAGATCAAAAGAAAAGATATATTTATTCTTGATCAATTGAAGTAAATGGTACTGTCTGACACACACACGCTACAAAGTCTTACTATCCTTCTAGCTGGTAGGGAGAATTTACGTGGTATTTTTAGCACCTCAACAGTCAAAACAAAACCCCAGAAATGTAATCTTATCTTGCATACAAATTAAATGTGTGTCACAACCTAGTATTCTGTTGACTGAAGTGTTAAGAGGTCGGTGCCCAACTCTCAGACTCGAGAAGCCAGAAAACACCTTGTTATAACTTCAGTACAACATGGCAGAAAATACCTGCTGATCTATGCAACAGTCAACTCTGTCTCATCTATGCAGATTTCCCAATAACAATATTAGATCTGGGGAGGTAAAAATATTCTAATTCTAATGAAAACACTGGTACCAAAATGGTGATTTTCAAAGCTACTTTGTTAGAGATCAACTCTTATAGATACTGAAGTGAGAGACACAGAATATTAGCTTGAGGAGGGGGAGTTGTAAGGACGTTTTAGAGGGGAGATATGTGCAATGTACAATCAATCACTCCTTATTATTTCGTAAGTCCAGGTTTGCAGAAACACACTCTTTTCTTTTTCTTCTTCTTCTTTTCTTTCTTTCTTTCTTTCTTTCTTTTTTTTTTTTTTTTTTTTTTTTTACGTTTTTATCTCTTTCTGGCAGTGGTGATCTCATGTTTAAAAAACAAGGATTCTCACATTGGTCCTTTGTACTGGTTTCCTGACAAATGTTGCCTAATTCCAGGACATGAACCTGCAGCATCTCCAAGTTTCTTCCACACAACCTTGACAAAAGAAGAAAAAAGGAAGTAAGCATCTTACTTGTCCTCTTCCACAAAGAGATTCCTGGCTTCTAAGGGGAAACTATGAGAAGGACAAAGAGGAATGTGAAGACAAGAGACAAAATACCCGTATGAATGAGCGCAGACACAAAATAAAATGTGGTGACAAGCTCTGGAACACAAGAACTGCTCAGGAGATGGAACTACTACACCTTGCTAGCAATGAGGGTTACAATTAAGGAATGATGTGCCAACTTACTCTAGTTACCTACGTGGTCCTCCACTCCAGCTGCAGACAAAGCACCCAGGGAACTCAAACAGTAACTCCCACCCTCAGAGGTTCTGATTTCCTTGGTGGAAGTGTGGCATGAGTCACTGTATATTTTTTAAGCTCCCCAAATGATTTGAATGTGTAGCCAGAATTAAGAGCCCCCTAGGCAAGATCATTCTGGTTCCTGGATGTGTGTTATACATTTATAACAAAGAATATTGAGGTATTTGATCCATGGAGGAAAATGAAGAAGCTTTTGTTCTTGAGCTATTTCAAATCTGAGCTACTAGTCTTAGGGTCATTAATAAGTTTCCCTGGCTTTCTCCACAGAGTGGGGGGCCTCAGTTGCAAATGTTAGGTATCAATTCAGGAATCATGGAAAGAGATACGATTTCAACATGTTAAAAACTGTGCCATTTTAGAGGGACATTAGCAAAAGGTGAGATCAAGACTAAGTATAAAAATCACTGAATTCACCAATAATAAACCCATATACTAACACTAATTGGAATACACACCTGCACACACATGATGTGAGCACACACGAGAACAGCCATTCTCATCCTGGAGCGCTTTACTATAAGGGTTATGTTCATATTGATTAATTCCACAAAAATTTATAGGACTCCAACATGAACACAAAACCAGCCTTTTCATTAAATATTCATAGGTTATATTTGTTTTGTTTGTTTTATTTTTGCTTTTAAATGGAAGAGGATATTCCAGGGTCAACCAATACCATTTATAGCATTAACACAAAAGAATATAGGGTTCTGTCTGTCTTCATTTCCAAGCCAATGGGACTATTAATTTCTATGTTTCAGCAGACACTACTACATGGCAGAAATGTCCTGTTGTACTCAAAGTGAGGTACAGTCATGGCCTTTAAGTGTTCAGGAAGGAATTACATAGCCATGCATGGCTCACGCTATAGGCAAGAAAGTCAGAAAAGACCATCCCTTAATAAACTGACTGAAAAGGTACAAACACAGAATCAGGAAGCCAAAGGATGCTATGGATGTTGCTTCCTAACTCCTAAATATGATTGCTTCTACCCAGAATATTTTGAATGTCTGGTTTAGAAGCAAAGCATAGACATGAAGACCCCAAGAGGATCACGGACACAAAACATTAGATGGTTATAACTCTAAAGGGCAACTCTTCTAGAAGTAGTCAAAAGTAGAACTCAAGGAGCCTCCCCAATATCTCTATCCGGCAAAAGGAAACTTTTAGAGAAGTCAGAACTTAAATCAATAAATCAAAAATATTAAGGTGGACCCAGGAGCGGTGACTCGTTAGCTAAAAAAGCAAACTAAGTCTGTGTTTCAGATGGTGCTTGAGAAGACCTGTCAAATATTTCTACTGTCCTCAGGGAATTTACAAGAACTAAACAGATAAACCTAAAATAAAACCACTACTACAAACAGATAAATTTCCTACTTCTTAGGAGGAAGTATATTTATTTCTGTAGCACAATTTGGGAAGAGAATAAATAAATTCATGCTTACTACTCAATGTGAGGGTGCTATGAACAAGAGTCTTTTCACTGTCGGGATGTCAACAACTTAGCTCCAAGAGCAAATACCAGCAAAACTTCTATTATCCTAAGTTCTACCTGAGTTATATAACCAATCTCACATAATGAGAAAGGTTTTCATTTCTATGACATTATTATAACGGTATATAGTTTCTCTGCTAGAAACCGAAGCTTCACGATCTTCACTCATCTTTTAAGAAATCGCTTAATAATGAAACTGCTTTACAATTTGCCTTTTCCCTAGTCTCTGATATTTATAATACATCATTTTAAATGAACACTTTGTTCTCTGGGCTTTTAATTTGTTTTTAAATGTAAGATTGCTGAAGAATCAGATTTGTATTTGTATTTTTCCCTCAAATTCTGTGGATCAAAGACAAAAGTGGACAATTAGAAAAAAATATGCTAGAAAACTTTTAAAGGTAAACGAGGGCAAATTTTTAGATTACTGAAAGTATCTTATATCATGAAAACAACACTACATGGAGTCTTGGAAAATATTTTTAAAATACAGGCAAACAAAAAGATCAACACAAAACTAATCAAGATCCAATCCAGTCATAGGTTTCTTTTGAGGCTAAGAAATCAATTTTCTAATGCGGGAAAGACAATGGAGAAGGAGGAGGGGGGAGGGGAAGCAGAAGGGCAAGGGACAGAGAGGGAAGAGGCAGGGAGGGGAGGGAAGGGAAGGAAAGAAAGCAGGCAGGGAGGGAAAAGGGAAGAGAGAAGGGGGGAAAAGAAGGAAAGGAAAGGAAACAAATGAAAAAGAAAACAATCCTGGCATTTCTGTACAGAAATTCTGGCATTGAGCACAGTGGAGATGATTCCATCTGTAAGGTACAGTGTTTTCCATTCTTCGAGAAAGCAAAGGGAAGCCCCCAGATTTACCTCATGTGAGAATGTGGAAATAGTTGGTCCTTAAAGATCTGGACAGACTCTTGATTTTACTGTTCATGAGAAAACTGTTTGAGTAAGTACTTAATGTCTGGATCTTTGTTTCTTAAAACATAAAGTGTTACGTGTTCATACCCGAATTGCCTGATGTTAAACTCAGACATCTGAATTATGAAGAGTCCTCCACACAGGACTCCGGTGGAAAAACCCCTGGAGAGTGACCTCTGCGGGTCCTTCCAGTTCTACAATTCCCATGTCTGGACTTTCCTTCTCTGGGTTGACAGAGAGGCACAGGCATTCCTAGGTATGTGGATCAAATGGTTAAATTTATCCCAGTAAAACATTCAAACCAAAAACCCCAACCAGAGGCTGAAAAGCTATAGAAGGTGAATAGTGGTACATTTAGAAAATGTGACATCTAGAACTAGTGACCTTCTGGAAACAGACAACAGATATGCAGAAAAGAAAAACAAATAACTTGAAAAGGATCACAAAGGAAAAAGCAGCCACAACACAGGCAAGCAGGAAGCTAAAACTTTCATCCCAGTTCATATAAAATGTCGCTGGGATGCACGATGGAACATTTACTACTTCCAGAAACATCTCAAAGAGGCAGGTAGATACATGTGTGAGACTCTCTGGTCCTACCTAACAGGCCTAATGCCAAAGAACATTTCTAAGCAATTTTCATATCCTAATGGAGAAAATATATGAGGATATGAAGATAAAAGTAGAATATAAAGCCAATTAAAACCAGTGCTTTACATGATTAGGGCTTAATCATGATTTCTTGCATCTAAGAAATGGCTTCCTCTCCAAAATTCCATTTATCTTTTAGAACTTCACAAATTATATTCTTGGTTAAATGACACACCCCATGCATATTACTCAAAAAAATTATAAAGATTAATCATCAAATCCAAACTGTGTTAATGATTACATCAGATGTTCATCATGAAAATTTTCTTTTCTTTTTTACTATGCTCTTCTCTGACATCACAGATTGATTTCTCTGTGTCAGCCTCTGAAGTTCATGTCTATCTAGCTCACCTTACTTTTTTCTAAGTTTATGTCAACCACTAAAAGTTAAAAATATTCTTCATGACATGAAACACACATAATTATAAAAAACTACGCAAGTATGATCCAGAAAGACAGTGATTTTTATTTCCCAAGAATAGTGACAAATAAATCTGAAGAAGGCTGTCTATTTTCTGTTTCACTCAGGTTTTGAAACCCTGATCTTTAAAGAACTTCTTAAAAGCATTAAACAGAAACCCAATTATTTTATCAAAATTGGTAAGAGCATTTTGGATAATCAATTTATTATTTAGAAATGTTCAAAGATTCTTCTGGACTGTGGAATTGGCTGACCATCTCTGACCTGAATATTATGCAACATGGTTATTAAAACTCCAATAAACCATACTAAAGAAAAAGACCAAAAGAAATTGCTTCTATTTTCATATAAAGGCATTTGCTCAGCATTTTAAAAAGTATTCATAAAGCAATAACTAAGCTACGACGTGGCTTTCAACACAAAATACACAATAAAGCACATTAAACTTACATTGCACATTTCTCTGACTATAGCTTTTTCTGTCTCACTAAGGTCATGTTCATACTCTTTACCCTGTGGACGATCTATAGTTTCCTGAACATCCAAGACCTGGATTTGTTGAAAAAGAAAAGCAAATTTCACATGGAAAAAAACTTGTTAGTTATGATAAAAACATCAAGGCAAGGAGCTCCACTTTGCAAAACCTTTAGTTTTCTCCGTGTCTGCATATCAGAGTGGATTAGGATATAGCAAAATCTTTTTAAAATTCTGAAACCTATTTGGAATGAATTCTATTTCATTTTCAAATGGCTACTAAATGCAATCCATTTATCACTATAGTCAATTGAGTTCATTGATGTCTAAAATAATTAGATGCATTTACTTTAGTAATTAAGATAACCTGACTATGTCAACCATTTGGAAATAATTGATAACTTTTGTTTGTTCTGTTGTAATGACGGACAATATAATTAATTATCTGCCAAGCAGTCCAAACGATATGTAGACATGGCCTACAGAAGAGATGGCTAAAAAAGATCATAGCTGACAGGTGAAACTGGTCTGAACCCAGGAAGATCCACATCTACTGACCACGCAATTCTCACATGGATGTGTTCCTAGCATCTGAGAAAGGAAGGCAGCGATGGCTCTTTGATAGTGGCAAAGAGAAACACTTGTTCCTTATGAAAATATTTGAGCAACATGTTAAATATTTTTAACAGACCAAATTGTCTAGGGATAAAACATTTTGAAACCATTTTAGAAGCCCATGCTCCCACTTCTCTAAATTATCCATCCCTAAATGTACTGAAGACAATATACCTTTTAAAATGTGTAAGTTTTCACATGGATACTTTCTATAGTACAAAAGGGGACAAAACCTTGACTCGATTGAGTACTGTTTGGTACTTTTCTTGGTATCCGCTTATACACCAAGGCATTAATGTAGTATTAGCAACTAATGCTTTTCCTAAAAGCTCCTATAGAATCCATTCTAAACTATGACATTTATAACTTCGTGGTCCATGCTGGTGGCCCCACCTGAAGGTGTCACCTAAGAATTTGTTCCAATGGATCAAATTAAATTATGTAAGCATAAAGTGAGACCTTCGTGTCAAGTTCATAGATAACTATCTGAGACCAACTGGAGTTCAATCCTGTAACAAATAATGGAAGTCACAAGTTACTCTTATTAATTTAAAATGTATAGCCATTATTATTATATAGATACCAGCTCTTTAAAGTCCTGATACTCACCTTGGATTAGAGTCGATTCACATTCTTTACATATTTAGAGGAAATCACTGTGCTCAGGGAATCCTCATAGAAAACTTAAGGAGCTCCTTGAACAAGCTCATTTGCCTGCAAATTTGATTTGCAATGCACCTCAGAAGTGTACTTCAAATCAGTAATTTTTACTAAATGAAGTGGAGCTCCAATTAATAGTTATCATAAATTTTAAAGCAAGAGAAGTATGAAGTCATTACAAATGGGCTCATTTCCTGCACAAATCATGACCGCAGAATTCATGAAAGCCTAGCGTTTTCTTTGAAATCCATCAGAAAGTGAGAAACTGGGCCATTGTTCCAATTATGTCTTTCAGAATAAACAAATCTCATGATATAAATCAGCTGTAGATAGATGCCTTTCAGAAATAAAATGTGCCAAGTGGCTACAATTTTGTTTTTTATGACACTGAGATCTTCTTCAGATGCATTTCCCAAAGACTACATTTGCATGTATTTCTGTTTCACAACACAGCTAACTCATGGAATCAACAACATTCTACATTCAAGGGCCCCCAGTTACCCAATAAAGAACTTCAATTGCTCTGTATCACTCATCTGCCAACCAAGGACACTTATGTGTACTGATTACAACATAATACCTCCCTCTTTCAAGATAAAATTTTATATGAAAATTAGAGAATAAATTCAAAGAATGTTGAGGAACTCAGCCTTGCCCTCCTCTTCCTTTTAGGCCACAGGAACAGCTGCACCGAGAGATTTCAAAGAGATTTCCATGTGACCCTCTATGCTGATCCAGTTCAAACTGCAACTTGCCATTGAATAAGGCAACAAGCCGCAATGGCTTTCAAATAGTTTAAATAGTAGGGCAAGGTGGTATTTTGGGAGCTTGTGCAGACACTGTAATTCTAGAAGATTGAAGTCAATCTTCGGTCCATTTTCTACGTCTGAAATGTTTTTCAGATAGGTAGTGTCTGTCTCGTGTTCAAGTGCATCCAAATGCTACTGTAGAAACATGTGGTTTTGTCTGTGGATAAACCCACAACCATTAGATGGGGGCAGTGCCGCTCCTGCTGGTGGTGCCTTCCCAAGAATTCCTCTCAGTTGCTCACTTTGTGCGTTACCCCAGCCAAGAGAGGAACTGCCAAGTGCATCGCTACAGACCATACCATGCTCCTCCTACCTTCTCTCATCAATGATCAGTATTTGTTTGGAAAAAGCAAACTCATTTTATATAAACTAAAAAAATATATACTGAAAGAATAAAATATGCTAAAAATAAATATGTTGAAGTTCTCCATTTGCTTTGTAAATGAGTGTGTGCCACAGAAGTGTAGCCTACTCCAAAAGAATGCATCCTCAGTCTGACTATCATTTTGAAATGGGAACAATTTTAAGAGAAGTTGTGCAATTTATGTAGCAAAAGCAGAACTAAAGTCTCCTATCTACTTTATGGCTCGTAAAGGTTTTGTCAAGGTTCTTATGTTAGAAATTATAGATCAATTTGGGGCACATTGTTTTGTACCCTAGAATTGATAAAATTTCAAGGAACTGCCTTAATTTTTAGTATGATTTTATTTTCAGCGTTAGCTTCTTCTATTAGAAATGTAAGTATTTATGTAATTCATTCATTATTAATTTAATTATAGTGCTTCTTTTAAAATTTTACTTATTGGAAAGTTCATGATTAAAAAAGAGAATAGGTGGGTGGTGCCTGTGGCTCAGTGGGTAGGGTGCCAGCCCCAAATACCAAGGGTGACAGGTTCAAACCTGGCCCCGGCCAAATTACAACAAAAATATAGCTGGGCCTTATGGCAGGCACCTGTTGTCCCAGCTATTCGGGAGGCTGAGACAAGAGAATTGCCTAAGCCCAGGAGTTGGAGGTTGCTGTGAGCTGTGTGACACCATGGTGTACTACCGAGGGCAATAAAGTGAGACTCTGTCTCTACCAGAAAGAAAAAAGAGAGAGAAAGAAAAGAAGAGAATAGGTAGATGATGGATTTTGTAAAGTTATTGGAAAATGTGAAGTAAAACCTCAAAATAAATTAGCTTTATATACAAGATCATATAAGGTATTTCCGGAAAGTATCCAGCCCTTGTTAATACTATTTTTCATATTACATAGCCAGATACTTTCCAGACAGCCCTTATATATCTATTTTCTCCTGTTCTATAAAGAAGTGTCAACTGGAGTTTAAGGACCTAATTTCTACCTAGCAAAGCAAAGAGTAGTTTTTTTTTATTTTTTTCAATACTTTCCTCTAGTAAGTTGCATAATGTCTTTCAATTGCATAAAGATAAAAAATGGGGTATTCTATATTTTGATCTCCTACTACCTCACTGCATTTTAAGACATCCATGCTACAAACATTGCACATCAAATACCTATCACAATATTTTGCACACATGGATGTACATGCACAAACTTCAGCTTCAATGCAGGTAGATATGAATCACATTACTCAAAACAAAAAGACACAACTGGAGATTCAATTATAAGCACTCGAACTCATTGTTAAGTTTAGAAAAATTAAAATCACATTTCAAAAATTAAGATTAAAAAAAGTTACACCATAAAAGGTCAAAAAATAAAGTATTCTATGGTTAAAAGCAAGACTGTGAGGACTACCAGACTACAGCAAACAAGCCACGACACAACTGAAGCTCTGGATAAATGGCTGGACACGGTCGGTTACCTTCAGAGAATGTACCACAGGTTCAGGCTGCTGAGCAGGTGTGGTGTGTCCACTGAAGCTAGCTGGAGAGTTGGGGGAACTGTTACTCCCATCAGCCCCCGATGACAACCTAAAAGAGCCCTTAGTAGAAAATCAACAACTCTGTTATTAAAACCAAAGTCGTTTACAACTACATAGATGTCATTTAATATTCAAAAATTTGCTGCCAAATGAGAATTTGCCCTTATGTTACTTTTTCCTATCCTAAGATGCTGTCGAGTGATTATGAAACACACTTGCTTCTTGACCAGCAACAAAACTTAACCAAGAACCATCCCCATATGCTTCCAGGTGTCATCTCTGATTTACCAAAGATAACAATCAATGTCCCCCAAGGAATGGTCCTTAAGAACATTTCAAGCATGATTTTTGAAACTTAAAGACACCCAAGAGTAGGGAATTCCCGAGTTTCTCCACGGCTGAGTTAAACATGCTCACCCAGCAAGCCAAATGCCATACTGCATACGTCACAGAAGATGCAGACACATCACATTCTTACATTACTGAAATGTGTCTCTTATAAAACCCTTCTTTGAGAGACAGAGATTTTTCCATAAAGATATAATCAAATTCAATTTTATGAACCAATTTTTTCTCGGTTTTCTGGCTATTTAAAAAAGGAAAAACAAAATAAATATAAGTCACATAGTTTTAGTGTTTAGCGATTCTTTAACTTAAGTGAGAAACCAGATTAATTTGGCACAATTAATTTGACAAGTGCAGGCCACGGTCATCTGTTCGAGAATTGGGCATTTCTCCCAGGAGTCTGCACTTTTTTTTAAAGATTGCTTGGGTAAAGAATAACAGATTAGCAAAGAAAAAGAGAGCAGAAGTTATCTACTCTCCTGGAAAAAGCAGTCAAATGGGAATTTTCCAAACCTGTTTTTATGTAGAATCATTATCCTATCAGAGGGCCTGAGAGATTTGAATATCTGCTTATCAATACAAGGTCAGATTTTTTCATGTCTAAAGATTAATAACTGCTCCATTTCAGTTGATTCTATCTAATCCCTTGAGTAAAAGCCACTGAAGGTATATCATACGTGAAGTCAAGAAGGAGAATATAGTAGTTTGGGACACTGACTTACAGCATCTCCAGGAGAACTTTTATGCTGTACATTTTAGAAATGAAAGGGAAAAGCTTCTCACCGTAACAATTACGTGTATGAGTTACATGTAAACCATGGTTTGTAGAGAAATATACAATATCTATTGATTGCTACAAAGATCATTATGAATGTAATTTGAAATATTTTCTCCTTTCTTTTGTTGCTGTCATTTCTTTCTATGTCCTTGAAGGTTCCCCTTGCCACCTTGCAAGTCTACTGAGCCACATTCTTTACCCTACTGAGTTGAACAATCCAATCAGGTCCTGCCTCCAGCCTCACTTCCCAACAGCGAGAGGAAGCAGAGGAATAGGGCACGTAGGTGGCTTCTTTAGCTTCCGTCCTCTGCTGCTACTGACACTTAAATTAATAGCAGGTGCACTGGACTGCTGATTATAACATTCCCAACCCCCTCTGAGGAAAGAAATGATAAAATTTGTTCTCTTGTGTTTGTTATGCAGATTAAAATCAGACATAAGAATGCCTAGTACACCTAAGAGAAGGGAAATCATTTGAAACTTAAAGATGGTTAAGGAACATACTCTCCCCCGACTGACTCCTACCACCCGATTTTGCATATTTATTCTCTGTAGTGATTAAATGGTTCCAAAACTAAGGAGTTATAAATAAAGGAAGTTCTTCTTCCCTGAATAACCCCAGTTCTCTACTATTCTTTTCCTCCTGGTCCTATTCTTATGAACTCTTTTGAAACTATTTTTGAGGTGACATGGAGTTCACTTCAAACCTCTCATGTGGGACCCACCATTGCAGAGCCCACTTTCCTGGGACTAGTAATCTAACTTAGCAAGCAATAATCTTCCTTCCTGTTCTTCCTTTCAAACACTTTTCTGCTCAGCCCTTTTGTTTGAAAGGTTCTCTTCCTAGGCATATGAATGGTAGCCTACTTTTGCTTGGGCATGCACCTGCTCTCTTTAGGGTATTTTGGCTTAAGAAAATTTCTAAAATCAATATACACAGCATCCTTAATACCAATCATCCTGGCCATTTACCATTGTTTAAGCTTGAGGAAATTCATGTTCTAGTCATATCTATTCAGAAATGAATAGCTTTTTATTGAAGTAGTTTTCTTTTAAAAAAAGGAAAAACAATGCTACTGTCGGATCTTACCTCGAGTACACAGTGGGGAAAACTTGTCATTTAGGGATTAAAATTCTACTCTAAATTAGCTTTGAGAGCCATAGACTAGTAATCAGCCAGAAAGATCAAAGTTCCTATGTTATGTGTTTTTTGTGAAGCTGCAGAGGTAACCAAATGCCTGGTAAAGTTCAGCAACAACAGATGCTGAATAGTTTTCTAGATTATAACAACAGAATGAAGCCCCTCATTCTATTACATGTCACCTCATTTCCTATTGCTTAGAATCAGACCAATATTCTGAGAATTACCTATGTTCAATTGATACATACTCTCAGTTAACTAATTCATTTTTGCTGAACTACTTTTTAAAAATATGCTAATGAGTGAAATGCCAGCACACCAAATGATTTTAAACAGTCCCTAGGAGTCTATGTCAGTAAGATTAAACTCATTTATTTAAATTGCACTTGGCTGTTTCAGGAGACAGGGAATTTAAAACGAAGAAAATCTTAACAAAACTGGGAACGCAATTCCCAGCCTGAGTTGCTTATTGTCAAGCTACCCATGCCCACATAGCCCACTCATCACCACTTAGTCAGGAGTCAATTTGAAAGGGGAAGGAATCATTTTTTGGAGCTGGCCTAGAGACATCTGATTTTCATGGCCACTGACCTTCTAAACTCTTTTTCATGAAAGGTCCAGGGTACCTCTGTTCTTCTCTCCTGTTTGGGGTTGCTCAGTATTAGCCCCCCAAGTTCAGGGGGAAAAAAATGCTAAGGAAGACTATTTAGGAGGTGAAAGACTCCTCCTGTCCTCCCTCCCCAGATTTAGACACATAGCAATTTTTTTTTCACGTGTATGACTGTGTTTTCTACCCCCCCAGTATAACTGTTCCTCTAGCAACAGAAGCCATTTGGTTATGCACAAGCAAATGCAGCCAGCTGACTCTTCTTCACTCACCGGGAGAGTGGGCAGGCATCGTCCTATTCCTCGGCACCCTTGCCACCACTGCAACACCCGCTGGGCTCTGGGCCCCCAGCCTTTCTCCATATTTGAGCTGTTTCTAGTTGGAGGTTGCCTTCTATTCTGGGTAGCCTTATATTTGGAACAATATGGTACAATCACTCAGAAAAATTCTGTTTCTCAAGTCTCAAGAAAGCAGATAGAACAAGAAGCTTAATGAAATGAACCACAATAACCACGATGGCAAGCTGTCACATGCACTTTGTCGCTAGGGAAAAACAAAAACAAAACAATCTGAAGTCTTGTCTATGAGAGCTAACCTTGATTTAAGTTTTGGGGAAAGATATAACTACATTCTCAAGCTATCAGAAAGTAGATGATAACATTAAAATTATAGGAAAAAAAATCTTGAATCTATTTGAATAAGTTAATTTCATGGGTTTTACCTGTGAGAAATAGTGAGTTACCATAATTCTTCCAAATATTTAGACTGTATAACTTCAGAACTTAGCAGAAATTATTCGAAACACAATTGGGAACACTAAAGTCTTTTGTTGAGAAATACTAGCGTGTTACATGTATTCAATAATACTCTGAAAACCAACACTGCCTCAAATTCTCAACAAAATTTCTATACATGGAAGAGTATATTGTGAGCTGCTAAGAGGTCATCATTGCATTAAAATAACTATTTTACACAGGAAATCTACATAATTATAAAAATTTATATTAGTTAACTCCAAAATTTATGTACTTGTTGAAACTGGAAATATCAGGTAACTAAAGCAGAAAGAAAAAATATTCCTTAAATTTCAACTCTTTTTACCACCAAGCTGTAAAATTCTAATAAAATAAGCAGAAGCAAAAAACTTATTTAGACATGATTTCCTCTCCCTGCCAACTTTCATGAAGACCTTTAAGAATAGTATGTCCTTAGGAAGATAATTTTTAAAATTATAGAAAATCCACAAAATAGTCCCAAAACTCCAGTGTCTAAATGTTGAGGTTTATTTTAGGAGACTGGAAATGTGAACATATCATTTTAGTTCTCATTGGTTCATTTTCTGGGAAGTGCTTTATTCTGAATAGTATTGATCTAATTTTCACTCTTCACTTTTGGAGGAGAAAATGCACCAGAGTGTTAACTAAAATAAAAAAGGGAAGAAATGATCACCAACAACCAGTACTCACAAAACTCTTTTCTGAAATCAGTAGCAATTACCTTTCAAATAAATATTCTATTCCTCGCACATAGGGAAAATGATATATTTGCACTTGATAATTTCATCACAGCAACATCGATTTGAATGTTTCTCTTTTCATAATTATTTCATGTAGAAGTGTGTCATTTATCTCCAGCATCAAAAGAATTATCTCCAACAATTCATAATATAGTTCATGACTTAAAATTCACCTTCCACCCCAATCTGCATAGTTCTGTATCTGAGAAGATTGTTAATGAGTAATGGAAATTTGATAGTTACCACAAATAAGGATATCCATCCAGCTGGATTTGGTTCTTATAATTCATGCATCTCTCAGACGTTGTGCTTTTTGGATTCAATGAGCAGAACATACAGGAATTCCTACTTTCATTCTTCCTTTAAACCCCAATGTGTCTCCATTGTAACAAAGCTTATTACCACAACTATGAATGAAATCTAGAGTAGCATCTAAGGCCATTTAGAAGCCAATTAGAAAGAATAGCCATTTAGCTAATATCATGCATATTTCCCCACTTTCAGAAAGTAGGTCTCACATAAAATAATAGCTAAACTCTAAATCTTGTAAAAGAGTCTTTTTAAACATGTTGAATATATATTATACAATATCGTTAATCTCATAAAGGGGCAAAAACTGGTGCCAGATTTTTGGGGAATAAACTACTTGATAATACGACGATTTTAAAGGAAAAGGCACTCTTTTAGAACCAAATTCTTGTATTGACTTTCTAGTCATGTCAGCCACTTTTTTTTTTTAATCCAGGTACATGAAAAATATGTTTAGAGCCAGCCATCGTTAGTCAGAGCCTATGGTCTGAGGACTCCAGGGGTCAGAATCTGGATGGTTCCGCAACTCCAGCAGGGTACACACTTCTCCATATTTAAGCAATTTCAACATCTGCAACATGTCCCCTTCAAACTATAACCATTCTAATAATACATATTCTCATGTATTTATTTAAAGATGTAAAACTTTCTCTCAAACATTAAAAGTTTCTCTTTTTCTTAATGCTTGAAAATGAATTACATATTCATTAATATTATATGTTATATATTATCTAAAGTTTCATCAGAACTAGAAAAATAGAAATAGATATACTGAATTTCTTTTTGAATATAGCCATATATATTTGTGCACATATAGGCACATATAAATAAAGTGAAATTGTAGCATCTTATAAAATCCAGACTTCCCACTTAGATATAAATCAGAAGTAATGCACTTGTAACACACGCAGAGCCCAGCCCTCTTACCTGTCATAGGAAGCTAACTATGGAAGCTTGAAGATTGATCAGCTACAGAGTGGCTTCCCGTTACTTAAAGGTGTTTAATTTTTTATAAGACCTGAACTTGTTTTCAGACTATCTCGCCGTGTCTCATCCCTCATCAGAACACAGACCTCGTTTAGGAGGGGGAATGAATTCAGCCTTTCCTTATTATTAGGTCCAGAGCAGATGCTGTGCTTAATCTCATTAGTAAAATGGTATTTTGTTAATTTTTGGCTACTTCACTCTGATACTTTGTAAAACTGTGCTAGCATATGACCAGAAGCTCAGAGTAGAAAAGATTTTAGAGGTCACCTTGGCAAACCCTTTCCAAGAGATTCCTGTGCATACACTTAAAAATGCTGAGATCCTCTTCTTTAATATTACTTAGTTGGTTATATCCGAAGGAAAGTGCATTTTTATGTTTAAATTAACTAAGAGATCTATTTGATATTGATGCAAATGGTAAATAATTTCCAGGATTTTATAGATACTCATTTGTTTATTCATTTAAACATTTACTAACCACCTACAAGAGGCAATATGCTATGCCATAAAGATATCTATTCCAACAAATTTTTGTTGAAAGTGAATTCAAATCAGAGACCCCAGGCTCCCACTGCCTGGGTCTTAATTCTTTATCTGACATTTAAGAGCTAAATGACTTTGGATGGGGTCTATGACCGTTCTGTGCCTCAGTTTCCTCATCTGTGAAGTGTGGGTAATAATGATACAAAGGTATATGACTCTATAGGCTTGGTAACTTACATGAAAAGAGCTCTTAGAACAGTGCCTGGCTCACACAAGTGCTCTATAAGCATTTGCTGTCATTATCATGAATGTTTTTACTTTGCCTGTCAACACATTTCCTAACTTGTCAATTTACGTTCACATGTTTATTATTTAGACTAGTCGTTCTCAACAGGGGTGATTTGGCCCCCTCAGGGAAGACATTTGGCAAAAATATCTGAAGACATTTTTAGTTGTCAAAACTAGACAGTTTCTAGTGCAATTTAGTGGACAGAGGCCAAGGAGTCTGTTAAACATCTTACCATACACAGGGCCGTCCCCTCACAACAAAGAACTATCCAGCCCCAAACGTCGCCATAGCTGCAGTTGAGAAACCATGGCTTAGAGAGAGAAAACTGCATTAGAAAGCTGCCCAGCAAAACTTCTAGTGACAGGTCAATGGCAGATTTTGAGAACAGTTGCCCACAGGGTTTAGAGCTTGGAAAGATTTAGAAGAAAACTCCCTAAGCTCCAGCCCTCAAGTGGTCTAAGTATAAAGGCATCTGCATTTCCACCTTCAAATGGGAAATTACTCTTTTTAACAACAGGAACAGAATTTAAAATACCCCAAACATCTTACTGTAACAGTAGCAGCAGAAAGGGAATAAAATTGGGCCAGCTCAGGGAATTGGGCAGTCCACAGAATTCTAGGTGTAGAAAGAGATAGGGTTTTGTGGAAATTATAGAAGGTGTAGACAATATGCCCAGCAAAGATTCTGTACTTAAACAGTCACATTTGGAAAGAATAAAATTGCCAGCAAATGGAAGTGGGGGTCCTGATACATGAAATGACACTTTGGTGTAGATGAGAGCATTGTGTGACACATAGAGGGAGATCAGGAAGAGGAATGTCAGGAGAGCAGCCACCAGTCTCTCCTTCACAGGTGGGCTAAGGGTGTAGTTTGTTTAGATGTTCGCTTCCGCTGCAGGCACAAGACCCCGTAAGGGTCTTCACAGCAGTCAGTCATCATTAAGCTCCTCCCATATTAGGACTACCCTAAGTGCTGTCGATTAAAAGGTGGTTAACAAGACTGGCTAATGTAAGCTCCTACTGCATGGGGATACCTATGAATATACTAATAGTCAAGACCCAAAATACATAAGGAACTCAATAGCAAGAAAATAAATAAACAGATTTTAAAAACGGGCAAAGGACTGAAAAGACATTTGTCAAAAGAAGATGAACAAAGGAGTGACAGTATATGAAAAACATGCTCAACTTCACTAATCATCAGGGCAATGCAAATTAAAACCATGATGAGACAACACCTCAAACATGTTTCAAGGGCTGTTATGAAAAAGAAAAAAGTAAGTGTTTGCAAGGATGCGGAGAAAAGGTTTGTGGGAATGTAAACCAGTGTAGTTATTATGGAAAGCAGTATGGGTATTCTTCAAAAACTTAAAACTAGAACTACCATATGATCCAGCAATC
>CAUYQV010036841.1:0-32902 GCA_963574575.1 Galagoides demidoff
GCATCACAGCTCATAGCAACCTCCAACTCCTGGGCTCAAGCGAGTCTCCTGCCTCTGCCTCCCAAGTAGCTGGGACCACAGGCGCTGGCCACAACGCCCGGCCATTTTTTGGTTGCAGCCATCATTGTTGTTTGGCGGGCCCGGGCTGGGGATTGGAACCCGCCACCTTAGGTGTATGTGGCTGGCGCCTTAGCTGATTGAGCCACAGGCGCCGAGCCTTCCTTCTATTTTTTATTCTTGTCTTAACACTCATCATAAGAGATTTTTTTATTTTTACTTATTTTATCTTGTCTTATTGTCCATCTGCCCTCACTAAAACATCAGTTCCACAAGGAACTTTGTCTATTTGGTTCCCTCTAGTATCTTCAGGATCGAGCATAGTACCTGGCACAAAGCAGAAGTTCAATAAATAAATCTTCAATAAATAAAAGGACATACTAAGTTAACACAAATATATATATCTATATATATCTATATATCTATCTCCTACAAAGACCAGATAGGACACAGAGACTACAACATCATGCAGCTAATATTTTAAGTGGGGAACAGTGAGGCCTACAATCCAGCTTAGGCTGAGAAAGAACCAGAGGAGAACATCCTGGACAAGACTGGATGACAGGCCCCCAAAGCACAACTTCAGCAACATGGAGCTACCACCCCACTTCCCACTGGCTTGAGGTTCCCAGCCAGACTCACGGATCACTGGACTTGGGGATGAGAGTGCCCAGTTCTTTGATCCTATCGTTAATGTTGAATCGCCTGCGACGCTCAACTTTGAAGGAAGGGGGAGAGAAAGAAAGAGTAAGAAAGAGTCATTAATCAGCCAAGGAGGAAAGAGACAGAAAGGGGATCTGGAACTCAGGACAAGGCAGGGCTACACAGTGCCTGGGCAAGGTCACAAGTTCCCTGGCTTACTCAGGTTGTGATTGTCTTTCTTCTGCCGTTCCTTCAAAAGGGCTTTTGCCTCCGTTTCTGGAAAAGAGTGAGGGTGGTCAGGGCTTCTGTGCACAGAAAGAAGGGAGCAGGCAGTGCCTGTGGCTCAAAGGAGTAGGGCGCTGGCCCCATATACTGGAGGTGGGGGATTCAAACCGGCTCCAGCCAAAAACTGCAATTAAAAAAAAGAAAAAAGAAAAAAAAGGGAGCATGTGCAGATGCTGAGGTAGCATTTGGTAGGCTGAGGAAGTAATTTTTTTTTTTTTTGAGACAGGGTCTCTGCCACCCAGGCTGGAATGGAGTGCCATCACCATAGTTCACTGCAGCCTCAAACTCCTGTGCTCAAGCAATCCTCATGCCTCAGCTTCTTCAGTAGCTGGGACTATAGGTGTGAGCCACCACGCTGGCCACATTTTTTTTAAAGAGCTTTTATTTTACTATTTCTTTCTTGTATTTAATTTTCCTTTTTTTTTTTTTTTTGAGACAGAGTCTCACTTTGTTGCCCTTCGCAGAGTGCCGTGGCATTATAACTCACAGCAACCTCAAACTTTTGGGCTCAAGCAATTCTCTTGCCTCAGCCTCCCAAGTAGCAATCTACCCACCTCGTCCCCCAAAATGCTGGATTGCAGGCCCAAGCCACTGCACCTGGCCTTATTTTACTCTTTTATTTTTGCAGTTTTTGGCTGGGGCCAGGTTTGAACCTGCCACCTCTGGTAAATGGGGCTAGCACCCTACTCTTTTGAACTACAGGCACCGCCCTTTTTTTTTTTTAAGACAGTCTCAAGTGTTGACCCTGGGTAGAGTGCTATAACGTCATAGCTCACAGCAACCTCCAACTCTTGGGCTCAAGTGATCCTCTTGCTTCAGTTTTTCTGTTTTTAGTAGAGACAAGGTCTTGATTTTTGCTCAGGCTGGTCTCAAACACGTGAGCTCAAGCAATCCACACGCCTCAGCCTCCCACCCAGAGTGCTTAGGATTACAGGCATGAGCTACTGCACTTGGCCTTTACTATTTCTTATAAAGCCATGGTGACAATCAGTTGTTCAATCCCAGATGAGAGGAAGTAGGGTGAAAGCAGGACCATGGGCCATGTGGAAAAAGAAGGCAAAGAATCCCCATTTCTGTATGCCCAAGGCCTTTCCTCAAGAACTAAGCCCACTCACAGACCTGGTAGGCATGGGGATCACCCAGGGTACAGGATGAGGGTGTGGGGCCAAGACTCTGTCACTTACCAGAAATCTCTCGTTTGATGTTGGGTAGCTCAGCTGGGCAGGAGTTGCTGACAGTAATGGCTGGAGTGGCCACGCCCTGACTACTGTACACATCAAGCAGATTTCCTGACACTGGGAGCTGGGGGAAGGGAAGGCAGAGAAATAATGATTAGGAACAGACCCCAGGCTCAGCCCCTCCTCAAAACCAGACTACTGACCCTCCATACACCCCAAAAGATTGGGCCCTCTAATACAAGGATCAGCTGACTAGCACGGGAACCTTTCATTCTCTTTCAAGGCAATTTCCTGTGGCACCCCAACATGGAAGGCAGAGCAAACTGTCCTACTCTGCTTTGCTGGGAGACTGGAGACTGCTTGACTTATCACCCCCACCCCCACCCCCACCCAGCTCCTCATTCCTCAGTGACCTCTGAAGCCCCTCTCTCAAATCCCAGGGCTGCCTCAAGAAAGAAACCTGGGAAACCATGATTCTCAGGTCTTTGTGAGCTCTGATGCGACATTCTGGTCTGTTAGCTCCTCCCAGCACAACATTACAATCCAGCATTCTTGAAACACTCCAACCCAATCTTCTCAGACTCTGGTAAGTTGTTATGGCAATGTTCCATCCAAAATCTGGCCTCTTGGAGCGAAGCGTTCCAACCTAATCTCCAATCTTGTGCTAAGATCAAGTCATACCACCTTCCACACCATGGTCTCCTGCAGCTGTGTACCAAGGTCCTGACTCTAGTATCTTCCTGAACATTCTGACCTCTCAGGAGATTCTTGTCCAACTTTGCAAATAGCAAGGCTTTTATGTCAGCCTAGTTTGGTTTTTTTGTTTGTTTTCTTTTTTGTTTTTTTTAAGACAGAGTCTCAGTATGTCTTCCTGAGTACAATGCCATGGTATCACAGCTCACAGTAACCTCAAAGTCTTTGGCTTAAGAGATTCTCTTGCCTCAGCCTCCCAAGTATCTGGGACTACAGACATCTACCACAACACCTGGCTATTTTTTGGTTGTAGCTGTCATTGTTGTTTGGCAGGCCCAGGCTGGGTTCGAACCCACCAGCTCCAGTGCATGTGGCTGGAGCACTAGCCAAGCTACAGGCATTGAGCCTATGTTAGCCTAGTTTTTATATCCCAGATACACTCTAGGGCAGCACATTAATCTAGACGTATACCAAAGTATCAATCCCTAATGAGTTTTCATCACTTGAAACCCCCTTCGGTCTGCTGGATCCATTTAATATAAGGTCTCAATATCTAGCTGTGTCTGAATTAATAGAGTTCTGGCTCAGTGCCAGTAGCACAGTGGTTATGGAGCCAGCCACATGCACTGAGGCTGGTGTGTTCAAAACCCAGCCCGGGGCTCAGCACCTATAGCTCAAGCGGCTAAGGCGCCAGCCACATACACCAGAGCTGGCAGGTTCAAATCCAGCCCAGGCCTGCCAAACAGCAATGATAACTACCATCAAAAAAAAAAAAAAAAAAAGGCTCGGCGCCTGTGGCTCAATCGGCTAAGGCGCCAGCCACGTACACCTAAGGTGGCAGGCTTGAATCCCCAGCCCGGGCCCACCAAACAACAATGATGGCTGCAACCCAAAAATGGCCGGGCATTGTGGCGGGCGCCTATGGTCCCAGCTACTTGGGAGGCGGAGGCAGGAGACTCGCTTGAGCCCAGGAGTTGGAGGTTGCTATGAGCTTTGATGCCATGGCACTCTACCCAGGGGGATAGCTTGAGGCTCCGTCTCAAAAATAAAATAAAATAAAATAAAATACCAACATCATACTTTAAAGAACTGGAAAAAATAGTTCTTTGTTTTGTATGGAACCAGAAAAAACCCTGTATAGCCAAGGCAATCTTTAATAATAAAAACAAAGCCAGAGGCATCACTCTACCTGACTCCTACCAGATTTCTGGCTATATTACACATCTATTTTTGTGCCACTGCCATGCTGTTTTGTTGATCAAAAAATAGAGACATAGACATATGGAACTGAACAGAAAACCAAGAGGTGAACCCAGTCTTTTAGAGCCATTGGATCTTTGATAAACCAAACAAAAGCATACACTGGGGGAAAGAATCCTTATTCAATAAATGGTGCTGGGAGAACTAGATAACCACATGTAAAATAGTGAAACTGGACCCACACCTTTCATCACTTACAAAAATTGACTCAAGATGGAGAAAAGATTTAAATCTAAAGCATGAAACAATAGAAGTCCTAGAAGAAAGTGTGAGAAAGACTCTTGATGAGATCAGACTAGGGAAAGATTTTATGAAGAATTCTTCAGTGGCAATTGCAACAACAAAAATAAACAAATGGGATTTAATTAAACTGAAAAGATACTGCACAGCTAAGCACACAAAAAGTAAAGCAAAAAGACAACTTTAAGAATGGGAAAAGATATTTGCATTGTATGAATCTGACAAAAAGTTGGTTATTGGAATCTATAGAGAACTCAAATTAAGCAACAAAAAAAGAGCTAACAATCCCATCTGTCACTGGGCAAGAGACATGAATAGAACCTTCTCTGAGGAAGACGAATGACTAGCAAACATATGAAAAAAAAGTGCTCATCATTCCTAATCATTGTAGAAATGCAAATCAAAACCACTCTGAAATATCACCTAACCCAGTGATAATAGCCTGCATCACAAAGTCCCAAAGCTGCAGATGCTGGCATCAATATGGAGAGAAGGAATACTTTCATACCATTGGTGGGACTGCAAACTAATACAGTTTCTATGGAAAGAAGTATGGAGATTCCTCAAAGAACTCAAAGTAGATCTTCCATTTGACCCCACAATCCTACCACCAGGCATCTACCCAGAAGGAAAAAAAATCATTTTATCATAAGGACATTTGTGCTAGATTGTTCATCATGGCTCAATTTATAATCACCAAAACGTGGAAACAACCTAAATGTCCATCAACTCAGTAATGGATTAACAAACTGTGATGTATGTATACTGTGTAATACTATGAAGTCATAAAAAAGATGGACACTTTGCATCTTTTGTATTAACATGGATGGAGTTGAATCACATTCTTCTTAGTAAATATCACAAGAATGGAAAAGCAAGTATCCAATGTACTCAATACTAATATGAAGCCACAGCAATCTAATACATGCCCACATAAGAGAAAAACTCAATTCAATTCAAGTTGGGAGGAGAGAGGTAATTGGAGAGAGGAGAGAGGAAGAGGTAGGGGTATTGGTGTGTTCCCACTTAGTGGACACAATGTAAGGGTATTTGGCACACCTCTTAGGTGCAGGACACAATTACAAGAGGGACTAATGCAAACATTATAACCTAGTTGTACTTTCATGTTAATCTGAAATAATAAAATCTATGAACATGTTTATTTAAATTAAATAACTTAAGAAAGGTCCCCTTTCTCCTTCTCTCCACCTCCCACTAAGTGGCTGAGCAGGGTCCTGGACTTTCACACTAACCTATGGCCTAAGAACTTGTCTTGTCATCCTTGAGCAGGAAAGTCGTCACTTGTGTGGGGTCCCTTTCTTGTACTTCCCCAATATGTCTGGCTGAAATAAAGGGACTTCTTGCTTCCCAAACCCTTTCTCCAAAATGAGGGGCAAGCCTCAGGGCCTCACTAGTCATCAGGTTCCTACAAGGCAGCCTCAGTTTGGGATGTTCCTGCTTCTGTGATTCCCTGCCAAGTCTGACTTCTGCTTTCCTGTCTAGGGATGTTATGACACCAAATTTATCTGATTAAAGGAAAAATGCTTACCAGCTCATTTCCTACCAAGACCCAAAGGCTACTCTGAAAATCCTCTAAAGTTCACACAAGCCTCATCTCCAGCTTCAAAGTCTTGGGGGCCCACAAAGATGACTACTGTGGTCAGGACCCTCCTGGCTGGAGCAAAAGTCCACAGGAAACCAAACTATGCTTCTGAGTCCATTTCCCATTCTTTCCCAAACTCTCTCACAGAAAACACTGGAGAGAGTTTTCTCCAGTTATTTTGTCATACTATTTGGAAATCTAGCATGCTGGTACCTGTAAAGACAGCTGCAGCCTCTTTCTATAAAAGCTTTATCCAAAGGTTAAGGCTTTATCTGAGGTTTTATCAGGTAGCTGTGAGCCCTCAGGTATCCCTCTGGGCTACTGGTCCAGCTCGTGCTTCCACAGCTTTCTTCAGAGGCTGTGCCCACTTCACTCTCACAGGAAGGCTTGGAGTATGGAGGAAACGGAAATGCAATGAGTCCCATGGTGTGCCAGGCAGTTTTCTATGGAATTCCACATTTAATCCTCAGCACTGTTCACTAGGCATTTTCATACCAATTTTCATGTAGAATAACTGAGACTTCATGAAGTTAAGTCACTGACCCAAGGGGAAGAGCAAGAATTTGAACCCAAGGATGTTTTTCTCAATGTTACATCACAACCTCCCCACAAGACTGGGGCCTATAAAATTCAGAGGGGAAAGCCCCAAATTAGTGAGTGTCCTTCTGTGCTCTGGCATGTAGGTTAATGCAAGTGTCTCTAGCTGAACCCTTTTCCCCAGGTGTCTGGGGACTCAGAGGACAACAAAATTGCCCCCCCACCCATTTCACTGATCACACTTGCTCTACATCCTCCTTGTCCTTTCACAGCTGCTTCTGCATAGGTACACAGGTGGGGGGACCTGGAGCAGCAGCCTTCACAATGTGACCCCCAGACCTGCAACATCATCGTCTTCTGGAAACATGTTAGAATTAAATTCCTTGGGCCCACTCCAGATCTGAATCAGAGACTCAGAGAGTAGAGCTCCAATCTGTATTTTAAGAAGCCCTCCAAGAGATTCTGATGCACTAAAGCTTGAGAACCACTGACTGTAAGAATGTCATCACAGTAAATTCTTGGCTCCACCTCCACATCCAGGTAGTCACTAAGTGCAGCTCTGTCTAGTAGTTGACCCATTGCTCTCTCAGTTCAGGTCCTGCTCATTCCTACCACCTGCACCACTCTTCAATTATCCCACATCTTCCAGCCCACACCACTGTCTAATGCCACATTAACTCTGAGTAGTCATGCAACTGTTGGAATAGAATCCTAACTCATTAATATTCAAGATCCTCCAAAAACACATCCAACTTTTATTTTTAATGTTATTACTTAAGTTCCCTTTATGCACACTATACCCAAGTCATACAAGACTACTCACTGCTACAGATTCCAACTTCCTCCCCTGTATGCCTTTGCTGATGCGGTTCCCTCTGCCTGGAATTGCTGCCCACTCATCCCCCAATCAGAGACTCCTGTATGAGTCTTTCTTTGTTCTCCAACTAAAATCCCTCCCTTTCTTAAACTCTCCTAGAGTTTGGCTTTACATCACTTATGACTCTTATTAAATGGTATTACACATTTGCTTGTAAACATGGTTTATCTCCTTCCCTACCAGGTGGTGGGGACAGGGGGTGAGTCTCTTCCTCTTTAAATCCTCTGTGGAGAAGGAGGAAGAAAGATGGCCAACCAGAGGCTCCTATCCATTGAACAGAAATTAGAGAGCTGAGCTAAGAAAGAAGATAGACAAGTGTACATATCTCTGCTGAGGCAAGCTGTGACTCCAAGAAAGAGGATCCAATAAAACAAATTCCAGGTATAAAGCCCATTGCCAAGAGGATGAGAGACTCCTCCCCAAAGCAGGAGGCTTACTGTGGGCTCTCTACAAGTAAGCAGGAAACAAAAGACCTCTCCCATGGGAGAGATCCACTAAACACCAGTCCTCCTTCTCCAGGGAGCTCCCACTATGAGCCTAGGCATCATCCTGCCCAGCATAAAATTGAACAAATAGTTTCCTACAATTCCAAACTTCCAGTCCACACTTCCTTCCTCTCCTGGCTGTCTGAAGGTCTGCCCCCTGAAGAGCCCAGAGTGTTGGAAAATTCCCTGAGAAGCTTGGGGTTGTGTAGGCCTCTGGACGGTAGTGCAGAAACAGTAACTTGAATGGAAGCTGGGGGGCATGGGAAGAGAAGGATGCAAGGGAGAGAGAGATGTGCCATGATGATGTACTACGGGTGATCTTTTCTGACTCTGTGGCTCACCAGAGGGGTCCAGGCTCCATACCCTTTGCAGGAGGAAACTGGAGACCCTTTGAACTCTCCATGTTAAGTAGTGATTATACTCCCTGGGACAATCTGATTAGGACTCTTGACATGGGCTGTCCACCCAGGGACACACCATGGTTGAGTGGTGGTTGTTCTATACTGGGAAAGGACTGATTCTCTTCCTCCAGCTGTCAGTGTGTGTGTGGGGGGTAGGGTGCCTCAGTTTCTTGTATCTCTCCCCAGCTGAAATTTCAGCCTAATACCGTGACATGTTCAGATAGGATAGAGGCTGGCTGACTTCAAGACAGAGCCAGCTTGCACTATCTCACTAAGCAGGTCCTCAGAGTCTCTGGATGCAGCTATGAAAGGGACCTTTATAATGTTATAGGGTGTAAAGCCACAATCACAAGCCCTAGTTCATTGGTAAGGCCTAGTTGAATCCACTTCCTGTGGCCCCCAATCCAATATCACCCTACCAGTTTTAATTGCCAAATTGCAGGAAATACTCATGGGGAAGAACCAGAGGAAGAACTCTGGCAACATGAACAATCAGAGTAGATCAACTCCCCCAAGAGATGACAAAAGAGATATAACTGAAGATACCATTCATAGAGAAATGGCTGAAATGTCAGAAATAAAATTCATAATATGGATGGCAAATAAGATGAATAGAATAGAGGAAAGGATGGAATAGAAATCCAAAAAGTAGTTCAAAATTTGTCTCAAGAAATTAATGAATTCAAATACAAAGTCACCAAGTATATGGACATAATGAGAAAAAATATAGCAGATCTCAAAGAAGTGAAAAGGTATTCAAGGAGCTTCGAAATTCAGTAATTCATAATTGCCAAGTTGTGCAAGCAGTCCAAATGTCCAACAACCCACAAGTGGATTAACAAATTGTGGTATATGTATACCATGGAATACTATGCAGTCATAAAAAGGTAGAGACTTTACATCTTTTATGTTTACCTGGAGATTAGAGCGGGAACATATTTTTCTTAGTAATATATCTCAAGAATAGGAAAAAAAAGTATCCAATGTACTCAATACTATTATAAAACCAATATATAATCAGTCATACAAATGATAAAACACAAATGTAGTCTAGAAAAAAGGAAGGGAATGGAGGAAGAGGAGAGTTGGGGTGGGCTAGTAGAGGGAAGTTATTTGGTGGGATCTCACCTAACGTGCACCATGCAAGGATACATTTCAAAATGACTGAGAGTATACTATAAATATACTTTGTCTTAACACAAAAAATAAGTGAGGTGATAGTAATGTTAATCTGTTTGATTTAAGTATTCCATATTGCCTAGAAAATCATCACATTGCACCCCATAAGTGTATACAGTTATGATTTAATAAAAATTACTTTAAAAATAATAAATACGTTAATTACAATGTGTCTAGGAGATGTTCTATTTGGATCAAGTTGTACTGGGGTTCTGAAACTGTCTGCTCTCTGAATTTTAGTATCTCTTGCCATGCTTGGGAAGTTCTCCTCAATTATCACTTGGAGTAGGGTATCTGTGCCTTTCGGAACATCCTCTTCTCCTTCAGGGATTCCTATAAGGTGAATGTCTGCTCTTTTGGAGTTGTCCCACAATTCTCTCAGGGAATGATCCATTTTTGCTCTCCACTGCTCTTCCTCTTTGAGCATTTGGGAGTATTCAAAAACTTTGTCTTCAATGTCAGAGATCCTTTCTTCTGCTTGCTCCATTCTGTTCCTGAGGGATTCTATTATATTTCTGGGATCTTTGAGGGTTGCAAGTTCTTGCCTCAATGTGTCAAAATCTTTGGTGATTTTGTCTTTGAATTCATTGAATTCTCGAGACAACTTTTGAATTACTCCTTGAATTTCTAATTCCAACTTACTCCATTCTATTGATCTTATTTGCAATCCAAATTCTGAATTTGATTTCTGACAACTCAGCCATTTGTTTATGAGTGGGATCTTCTGTTGTGTCTCCTTTGTTGTTCCTTGGGGGAGTTGATCTACTCTGATTATTCATGTTGCCACAGTTTTCCCACTGATTCTACCCTATGTTTATTTTTCACCATTTGGCTAGGGAAGTTGGTAAGGGGTAATTGAATTGAGGGCTCCTGGAGTTATAATTGACCAACCCTTTGCCAAAGAACTGGGACTGGTGACAGCTTTTCCCCAAGAGCTTTACAAAGGTCCCATTCAGCACTACAGCCTGAAACTCTGGGGACCTGCTTGGTTTGATGGGTTTAGGTGGCTCTGTCCTGTATTCAGCTACTCTCTGTCCAATCATAGTGAATCAGTGCCTTTGGGTTGAAATCTCAGCTGTGGAGATATATAAGCAACTAAGACCCCCCACACACACACACAGGCAACAACTGGAAGAGAAGAATCCCACACTCCCACAACAACACAACCAGGGTACAACCTCAGTGGGTTCCTGGGTAATCAACCCAGGTCAAGAGTTCCAAACCAATTGTCTTAGTCAACACAAACACAGATGAGGTGGGAGAGTTCAAACTGTCTCCAGCAACCAGATAGTGGTGGACCACTGGCAGCTCAAGTGTAACTCACTCCAGTGCTCCATGGAGTCAGAAACACCTGCCCAGAAAAATAGTCCAGGAGGGCTTGTGCCTCCTTCCCCACCTTGCACTTCTGTCACACCCAGGCACTGGTAGCCCCATGAGGCTGTGGCCTAGTTCCCTCCAATGAGCAAATGCACCAGAAATTTGGGCCTACTAGAGTCAAAGGGAAGTCAATGTCTCATTGGCCAGTACACCACACTCTGCCACCAGTCATCTGGGGGCACTAAAGCCTGACTACCCTGGGTGCTCAATGGAAACTGGGGCGTGTTCCACCTGAGCTTGTTCCAAACCAGAGGTTAACAAAGCAGTAAATGTTTTTCTCCCCCAGAGACCATGCCTCAGACCCAGCCACTCTTCTCCTCTGGTATCCCCGCAATATGAGGTCTAGCACTCCACAGAATTGGGGAGGTATCTCCCCAAAATTTGATCCCGGCGGGATCACTCTATTAATGCTGATGCTGCATGGGAGGTGTCTCTACTCAGATTCCTGCACCTTAGAAATTCCTGAGCCTGCATCCATTGCACAGAGACCCAAGCCTCCACCCACTGCTGAACTGTACTTTCTCAGAGCCAGGCCAGACACCTTTCCCCTGTGCCTTTCTGCACTGCTACCAGATTCACTGTTACAGTGTAGCTGCACTGTGACTGTCCATGCAATGCCCAGTTCTAACAAAGAACTATGGACATTCTGGTCTCTGCAGAGGTTAGGTTTCTAGCTCACCAGGCAAGGGGGGGAAGGGTAGACTGGGAGTTCAAAGTGGCAGGAAAAATATTTGTTCAACCTTAATGCCAGACAAGAGCATGCCCAGGCTCACAGCAGGGACTCTCTGGAGAAGGAGTCCCAGGCTCCAGCAACTCACTCCCATGGGGTGAAAGAAGAGGACCTCAGTTCACCGTTCACTAGTAGAGATCCCACAGCAAACAAGCAACTCTCTTGGGGGAGGGGACAGACATGCATCCACTTTGGGATGGGTCTGTACCTAAAATTTGTTTCCTTGGAGTCACTGTTTGCCTCAGCAAAGAAGATGTGCAATATCAATCTCTTCTCTCAGCTCAGCTCCTGTCCTTCAGCTGTATTGGGTTCTTTCTGGCCATTATCTCTCCCTCTGCACAGGAGCTTCTGTTGAAAGCTGGGTCCAGTCAGCCACCTTCTCCCACTCCCCCTTGCTTTTGTTGAATGTAAAAATTAAAGTTAGGGAAAATAGCCACCCCAAGGATTTAGCAAAACACAAGACACATTGAAACAAAATGAACAAACAAACAAACAAACAAATGGACAGACACACAAAACAAACAAAAACAAACAAACAAAAGACTCAAAAACCCTAATGTAAGCACTCTCAGCAGCCATAAGAGTAAGGGAAGAAGAGAAAAAAATAATAATGATAATAATTTTTTAAAAATTTAACAGTAACTCCTACAAGAAAGAAAAAAAAACACAAAAAAGAAAAAAAAGAGCATAGAAAAAAAGGCAACAACAACCAATATTATTTATATATATATATATATATATATATATATATGACTATATATGCTGTTGGGATCAGCTTTAGTAGGAATATATTTATGTTGTAATACACTATATACCTTCTGGACACCAGGTGGCACCACGAGTGGTTCCCAGGCTTTTTTTTTTTTTTTTAATTTTATTGAATGGTAATTATGCACATTAATGCCCTTCTGGGGTACAGTGTGGGGTTTTCACATGCAATCCGAAATACTTCCATCAAACTGATCAACACAGCCCTCATGTCATTTTCTCAGTTATAGTTTTAAAACGTTCTGATTCTACTCTTAGAGAGTTTCACTTGTACCCCTGTAAGATATACCTCAAAAATGGTCCCGCCATTGCCCCCCCCACCCCCCCGGCGGCGCCGCGGGCGGGCGGGCGCCCGCGCGGGGGGGGGGGGGGGGTGGGGGGGGGCCCCGGGGCGGGGGCTGGGGGTGGCGGGGGGGGGGATGGGAGGGACCATTTTGGAGGTCTATCTTACAGGGGTACAAGTGAAACTCTCTAAGAGTAGAATCAGAATGTTTTAAAACTATAACTGAGAAAATGACATGAGGGCTGTGTTGATCAGTTTGATGGAAGTATTTTGGATTGCATGTGAAAACCCCACACTGTACCCCAGAAGTGTATTAATGTACATAGTTACCATTCAATAAAAAAAAAAAAGAAAAGAAATTTACCTGAAAAAAAAAAAAAGAAAGAAAAAGAAATTTGCCTGGATAGGTAGAAGGGCCGGATGCCAACACAGAAGCCACTGTTACCCATGGGTCCCTATGAAACCAGTTAAGGGAAAGAGCTGCATTGCCAGGCAAGTGTGTCAGCTTCCTGTAGTATGGTCATGCCACTCTATCATGTTGAGTCTCAGAAAGAAGGTCGTGCAACAGTCTGCCGAACTGAGACATATGGAGTTTGCTATGCCAGTTCCGGGCACTGTTTTTTCTCTTTTTTCCTTGAGACAGAGTCTCACTTTGTCACCCTCAGTAGACTGCTGTGAAGTCATAGCTCACAGCAATCTCAAATTCCCAAGCATTGGATCTTAAGGGGTGGAATGAACACTCATGCCACATGGAGTCTTCCATACCTCACCTCTGTTCTGCTGCTTCTCTTCCCCTGCCGCTGACAGCCCCACATTCCCCTCAGAAAGAAAGAGCACTGAGGTTACGAGGAACCAAAAGAAGGGTGTGACTCCTCCAGCCTTGCACTGCAGGCCAGTAGCCAGACCACTATTGCTGGCCTTAGTGTTAAGGCCATGGCTCTTTAGTGCTGGCTGGGGATTAAAATCACCTGCACAACTTGTTTAAAATAAAGAAGTACCCCCCATACCTCAATCTCAGATTACCCAGTCAGAATTTCCAAGGTGGGCATAGACATCTGTCCTCTTTTAAAAATTGCCCCAGGGGCAGGGTGCAGTGGCTCATGCCTGTAATCCTAGCACTCTTGAGGCTGAGGTAGGTGGATTTCTTGAGCTCATGAGTTCAAGACCAGCCTGAGCAAAAGCAAGACCCCCTCTCTACTAAAAATGGAAAAACTGAGGCAAGAGGCTTGCTTGAGCCCAAGAATTGGAGGTTTCTGTGAGTTATGATGCCACAGCACTCTACCCAGAGTGACAGCTTAAGACTCTGTCTCAAAAATAAATGAATAAATAAAATAAAATAAAAATTTCCCCAGGGCTTTGGTGATTTTTTTTTTTTACTGATTATTTTTGCCTTATTTGGATCTTTCAAAATGAAAAAAAAAAAGACTACTTTTTTCTAAAATAAAATAAATAAGTAACAGTGTGGCATTATAAGTTACTACAAAACTTTTGAGACAGGTTGGGTCATCGTCCATTATTTCATGTCAATAGCATCCTTTCTGATTCACCCATGTAAGTTTCAACTTGCTCATCTTATTGGCATTGCTAGGGAAGGTTCACTTATTTCCATCCATAAGGATTTTCTTGGTTTTTGTGTATCTCAAAACTTTCATAATGACCCGTGTATGTATGTGCACATGTGGCTGCTCCCCAAGCTTCCCGAATTCTTCTGTTCCATGACTAGATTTGGGATCTTCTAGTGCTGTTTCTTCTATTCCAGGATCCAAGATGGTGCTGCTCAGAACTCTGACCTACTACTTCTATTAAGCCTTAATGAAAAAAAAAAAATAGCATAGTATCTACCCTGACGTGGGAGACCAAAGAAAGAGAAAAGACCTCTAATAAAAGTTAATTAGGGTACAGTTTAAAGTACAGGAAAGAGCAGAGGTTTTGAAGTCAAAAAGCCCTGGGTTTAGATTCTCACTCTGCCATTCATTCCCAGCTCAGTATTCTTGGACAAGTAGTTTAATTGCTCTGAGTCTCACCTTTCCTAGTTATATTCTGGAGACAATAATTTCTGTCTTGCAGGATCATGGTAAGTAGTACACACAATAATGCATGTAGCCTGCCTGATTTATACTCAATACCAACACATGGTAACTATTATTGTCATTAATTTCATTGTTACTAAAATCAATTTTTATTAGCATTGATGGCCTTTCACTTCCAAGGAATAAATAGGAAAAAAAGAAAAGACATTTCAGGAGCCTTGAAATGACTAGAAAGGAACAACTTATTAAGCACTCATGCACAGACAGGTCACAGCAGAGACTTCTTCAAGCTTCTCTAGAAGCTGTTTGATCCATATTCTTTTATGATGTGAGTTCCCAGGAGGCAGTTCCCCCTGTTCCTTCCATGACTGGTCTAAGGCCAAGTCTTAAGGTGGCACTCAATGGCATGATTTTATCTCCTCTTTTTAGAGCTGGCTCGAGAGAAGAAACTCATCAACCACTCTCCAGGTAAGTTTTGTGAAAGAAAAGCAGCATCAAAAACTGGAAGGTTCTTGTTTAACTTCCCAAAGAAAGAGGCATTGTGATCTTTCCAGGTTTTGTAGCACGCACTCACTCAGAGTGCAATGACAGCAGAGAGCAGGCAGCGGAATCCATCAGAGGGGTCTCTCCTCCACGTGGGTGAGCAGTGGGACAGGGGAATCCATCAGAGGGGTCTCTCCTCCACGTGGATTAACAGTGGGACTTTGGCTGTTAGAGTCATCTTGTCATGACAAAAGGAGGACATCCAGAGAGCTCCTGTTGGAGGCTGATTCAGAGGAAATCACTCTGATGGATGACAGTGGGCGCCCGGAGCACCTGTGGAAAGCCAACGCTAAACAGCTGAAGGAGGAAATAGCAAGGAGGGAATCACAAGACAAATTGCCAGATGAAAAAGCATCCTTAAAAAAAGGAAAGTAGGGCTTCCTTTAAAATGACATCAAGCAAATGGTTACAAAATGGAAAGCCACAATTTAGTTTGCCACGGAGCTGTCATGACAGCTATAGGGACCCAGCCCTTAGCTTGCAGCTCACCCTCCGAGGAGCTCTCTGGCCCTGAGACAAACCCCGTGCCCTACTCAGTGTCCTCCATAGCTGGTGAAACCAAGCTTTGTCTCCTGCCTCCTTTTTTTTCTTTTCTTTTTTTTTTAATTAAATTATCACTGTGTACATTAATGCAGCCATGGGGTACAAGGTGCTGGTTTTACATACAATTTGAAATATTTTCGCCAAACTGGTTAACAAAGCCTTCACTGCATTTTCTTAGTTATTGTGTTAAGACATTTATATTCTACATTTAGTAAACTTCACATGTACCCTTGTAAGATGCACTGTAGGTGTGGTCCCACCAATCACCCTCCCTCCACCCATCCTCACCCCTCCACTCCCCTCCCTCTCTCCTTTCCCCATATTCTTGGACTATAATTGGGTTATAGCTTGCTTTCCTATGAAAGTTATAAATTGGTCTCATAGTAGGACTGAGTACATTCGATACTTTTTCTTCCATTCTTGAGATACTTTGCTAAGAAGAATATGTTCCAGCTCTACCCATGTTCCTGTCTCCTTTTCTATTTGCTCACACCAGCCCGTGTCCCAAAACGGGGTTCATCTGAAAACAAACATGTTTATCTTTCAGTGGTGATCACCAGGGATAGGTGACCTTCTTGCATAGGGTCTGAGGAAAGAATGTTTGGCTTAGAGAGAATGAACAGCCCCTAGGGGGAAAGCTTGGACATTGAGGTATGGCAAGAACGACCTCACCTCTGCAGTGGCATTGATAGTGACCTCTCCTGCCACCTCTTACTGATCTGGTACCCAGGTCCAAGGTGGCCTAGGTCCAGAAAAGACTGTGAGAGGGTAAAGGACACATCACAAAAACCCAGGACCCAGCCAAGAGAAAGGAAAGAGACCAGGCCCGGCACTTCATAGCTTTCCAAGTCTCTTTCTGCCTGACCCTTTTCATTGCTGCCCTAGCTGGTGGGACCACAACACTTTAAACTGTAGGAGGGTGTCCAGGTCAGTCACCTGTAACCCTGGAGAACAGTGTCTCTTCCAGTGGCTTCTTTATTTGTTTCTCAGACAAAAGGGGAAGGAGGGAGACTTTTTGCTCTCTCGTGATCTTGACTTGCTTTAATAACAAAGACAATTTTTGAAATATCCTCTGGTGTTTTAGATCTCCTGTTTGGAGTTTTGTGTGTGGGATGAGCTTATGTTTCATTTTCTGTTACCTAAGCCCCAGGAAAGGGGACAGTGAATGTCATGTCAGGAAGAAGTTTCCAATATGAGAGAAGCCCCTGTCAGATGGGGGGAGGAGGAGAACACAGGCCGCTGAGAGAAGGGGACAGAATGGGAGTTCAGGGAGCTCTCCCTGCCCTCTGTCCTACTCTCCTCCCTCCTCTCTATTGCTGGTGGGACTGAATCTGTGGCAGAGTCACAGTTAATATTTGGGGAGAATTCAAGAAAAATGAAAAAAAAAAATGAAGCTTGTTTTGCACTTCCCTGGACACAGATGGAAAACTTTCAGGAGCCCTTAGAAAGTCACCACATCTGACAGGGCACTTCCTAGCATTGGTGGCATCATCAGAGTGACACAGCATGTCAGAATAAGACAAAGGCTGCCCCACACTCTCCCCAGAGCCAAGGTGGGTGTAGTCGAAAGTCAAGTCCTCAGTATCCTTTCAGCATATAGAAGGTCACCAGGAAACAGGGGACAGAGACAAACAAGGACTGACAGCCTTAAGAGGTTCCATCAGGAAGGAAACCCAGGCCACCTACCCAAAATCAAATCTGGCCAGTGGGCAGCAGCTCCAGAATCCCAGTTTTAGACAACACCAGCCATGCTGCTTTGGAGATGCACACAGGACACTTCCACAGCCAGCAGATATGAGCCTGTGGACATAGTTGAAACTTAAAAAATAATACCTTAGCTCATACCTATAATCCCAGGACTTTGGGAGACCAAGACAGGAGCATCACTTGAGGTCAGCAGTTCAAAACCAGCCTGGGCAGCATAGCAAGACCCTGATTCTACAAAAAATAAAATAAATTAGTAGGGTGTGGTGGCAGGCGCCTATAGTCCCAGCTACTCTGGAGGCTGAGGCAAGAGGAACTCTTAAGCCCAGGAGTTGGAAGCTGTAGTGAGCTATGATCATTCCCCTGTACTCCAGCCCAGTGATAGAGCAGGACCCTATCTCTAAATAAATAAACAAACAAACATATAATAAAGCCTTACATGAATGAAGCCTCACGGAGGACTTGCCCATGGTAATGTGTGAGGCTGCTTGTGTCCAAAGTGCCCCACTTACCTGCCCTCTTATTGTCATTTATTCACTGTGACTTTTGGCCCTTCACTGCCAGGGACACTGGAAACAGCTTCCTTCTAAGAGAAAAGTGCATGACAATGCTCACGTACAAGCCTACAGACCCAATTCTTCCAGACACAAGTCTAGGTGACAGCAATTTCATGTCTATAATTAGACTGTGCTTTATGTTATTTGAAAACTCTGGGACAAAATAACCAACCCCTCCCTATCCTCTGTCAGGACAGAATTGGATTAAGCAGAGAGGTTTAAAACTGTACCCTAAAAAATCCCAATGGACTTGGTATGGACCCTAAAAGATGTACCCTAAAAAATCCCAATGAACTGAGTCCTAACTATTCCAAAACAATGTGCCGTGGAGGAGAAAGCAAAGTTACCAATCATCGTCGGAAGAGTCTTCTGTTGTCTCTGAGTTCCAAGGTGGATTTATTAGGCATGGAAATGGCCCTGGCAGAACAGTGCATTCCATGACCTCATGGAGAAGAGACAGACAGAAGGCCAATGGGAAGGACACTCTCCCCAGACTCGGGCTCTTTGTTCTGACTCTAAAGCCCCCAAGGAAAGAGAAGTATGCAAGAGGGTAAAGGAATACATTGGCAACTGGAAGAGTCCTCCTGCTGTGATCGTGCCCAGGACAGCATGGTCCTACAGTCTCCAGACACTGGTTTTTCATCACAGGAGCATGAGCATGGGCTATCCTGAGAGCCTTCTCAGGTCCATCCCGCTGGTCTTCCCTGTGCTGTGAGTTAGGAGTGGTGTGAGGTTTTATAGAACTGGCACAATTCACCTGAAAGGGTGCTCATAAGTTACTTTACTCTTTCCTGTCTCCAGGTAGGACACCTGAACTTTGGAAGAGTAAAATCAAAACATTTTCTATATTAGCTTTAAAATATATTTATCGGAAATTTTTCAAGGAAATAGTAAAAAAAACTTGTCTGAACAAATCATTGGCTTAGCACATTGTACACATATTGCCTAATATTTCAGAAAAATAACATTTCCTGGCATCAGTGTGGACAAGAATGTGGAAGCATTTGCATGGACTTGGGAAGGGGACACAGTGGTAGCCCAGGGCTTCCCGCGCTCACTGAAGTGTAGTTCAGAGCTCTTGGAGCATCCATTGCGGGGCAGGAAGGCATGACTGGGGTTCACATAGCACCTCCAGGACCCAGTAATTCTTGCCCCAAGATTTTACTTGTAAACATAGTAGATGGCTTTGCAAACATAACTGAAGGATGGTGTTTACAGGCCATTCTTTAAAAATTCTTCAAGGATATGTCAACAGCCATTTGAACATAGAAAATTCTAGGAAGTCAGCTTTCTTTGTTCACAGGATAACTTCCCACCAGAAGCTGCTATGTGTTTCTGTATAGCCAGGGGCCCTTCTGCATTCAGGGAAAAACTTCAGAGGATGGTTAAAGAAACATCTTATGGCACAACATCCTGTTCTGTTTTCAGTAGATCATTTCAGGAAAGCCCTGCCTTTGAGGTTGCAGTGCAGTAAAATACACATCCCAGAGTCTCAGGGGGAGAGCATGACACAGAGCGGTGGGTGCTCTGCCCCCACATCCAGGCCCTGAGAGGTGAGGACAGTGCCATCTCTGCATCCCTGGTACTTAGCAATGTGCCTGACCCACAGTAGGTGCTAGAAAAAGCCAAATGAATGAGTGAATGAGAATGCAATCTAAACTTTGGCTTTCCTATCTATGAAACAAGGGCAATAACTATTAGAAAAGAAAAAAATGGGCTGTGCCTGTGGCTCAAAAGGGTAGGGCGCTGGCCACATATGCCAGAGGTGGCGGGTTCAAACCCAACCCCAGCCAAAAAAAGAAAGAAAGAAAGAAAGAAAGAAAAAACCCAGGGCGCTGTGTTTGATGGTAACTAGCGCTCTGGGAGGCTGAGGCAGGTGGATTGCCTGAGCTCAGGAGTTCAAGACCAGCCTGAGCAAGGGTGAGACTGGTCTCCACTAAAATTAGAAACACTAGCATGGTGTAGTGGTACATCCCAGCTACTTAGGAGGCTGAGGCAGGAGGATAGCTTGAGCCAGAGTCAGAGGCTGCTGTGAGCTATGATGACCCCATGGCACTCTATGCAGGGTGATAGAGTGAGATTCTCTCTCTCAAAAAAAAAAAAAAAAAGACAATTTAAAAAGCAGACCCCGTCAACCCCATGAGATGCCCCGTGGCATCAGGAAATAGGACAAGCCTGGACTCAGCCCTGCGAGAGGCTCTTCAACCTTGCACCTTCCTTACTCCCCAGTCTACTTTCTTTTTTCTGTTTTAGACACAGTCTCTCTGTCACCCTAAGTAGGCATTATTAGCCACCCTAAGTAAGACATGGCATTATTATAGCTCACAACAACCTCAGTCTCTTGGACTCAAGAAATCCTCTTGCCTCAGCCTCCCAAGTAGCTGGGACCACAGGCCTGTGCCATGACTGTGCCTGGCTGGTTTGTTTATACATATACACATATATTTTTAGTAGAGACGGTGTCTCACTCTGGCTCTGGCTGGTCTCGAGGCCCTGAGCTCAGGCGATCCACCCGTGATCCACCTGGTCTACATTGAGCTTAGTATTCTGTACTGTGACTCACTCTAGCTCTGTCTTTGCTAAAGAACTTGATGTTTTGGGAGGACAGGGGTTGGCAGTGTTTATCTCTGTCCTCAGGCCTGGTGTGGATGCTCAGGGGTGTTCTGAGTGGGTCCCGGAGGGCACTCCCCAAAAACATCTCTCTGAGCCCAAATCCTGGTGACCACATGCTGCCAGGCCCTTCCAAAGCTCACTCATCCGTGGAAACTGCCTTGTACCTGAGCGATGGTAGTGAGAAAAGGAGTGAAATATTTGGTAGGGAATGGCAGACAGGTGAGGGAGGGAACACAGAATGGGGAAGAGTGGCACAAGGAGCAGCTGTAGGCCCAGAGCTACGGGCACCCGCCCTGGTGTCCCGGAACACGGCCGCCAGGCTGCTGGCCTCCCAGCTTCCCACTGTTAGCACCTGTTCCCTTCAACTACTGAAGAGATCTCTGCTCCCTGGCTGTTAGTGGAGGATTTCGTCAAGATAAGAAATGCACATTTTACTTCTTCCACACAACCGGCTCATTTGCAATTTAAGTGTGCCACAAGCTAAGCCTTTGTACCCAGACGTTGCTAATACTCACCAAGCTCTCTGCATTACCCTGATTCCCAGAGACGGAAGATGGAGGCAGGATACCCAGGGACCTTCATCAAGTCATAGATATTGAATGTATTGCTCATCTTCAGCAGTAAAAGGTATTTTCAGGCTCATGTTAAGAGGAAAAAAAACATGCTTTATCATTTTAAAGTCACCACAACCTGCACAGACAACTAAAGATCCTTCTATGTCAGTTTGGCAAACACGTGGCCTGTGCAGACCAACTCTTACTTCTGACTCCATGGCGGACACTGCTTACTGACTCCTACACACCAAGCTGTAATAACTTAGCCTCTGAATCCTTCTCAACACTGTGCTTCAGGCAGTTGCTATAATCAAACCATATTCATCACTGGACTTGCCACCACTGGCTGGATGCATGATGAGCCTGCCTCACCAAACTAATCTTTTGCTACTGTTTAAATGCATTTGTTATATTTTCTGGCTCCTTCTTTTGATAACATACCTTAATTTTCTTTGAGGAACCACCCACCCTGCACGCCACCAGTTTAAGCAGTTTGTGTCTGATAATTCCATCCTGTCTCTGGTAGTGGACATGTGAACAAGGCCCATCCAGGAGAACACTGCCTCCCCTGACCAGGGGGATTAGACCAGGGATGCTTATGGATTCTAACTTAATTCCAAAAAGCTCAATCTCAGAATGATCATGAGAAAGGAGCTATTTTACTTCTGAACCTGAGATTGTAAGCTGTAGCCCGTGGGCACAAGCCTCCCTGGCAGCAACACCAGGGGGTCAGGAACACCAGAGACGGGTGAGGGGGACATTGGAGCCCTCAGGAGTCATGATCTCATTCAATTCTCTGTCTTCTGCTATTTTTGAAACTAGATCTACGTTTGTACTTTTTCAACTATGTGAGGCGCTAAAATGTATTTTTAAAAAGTGACCGGAGCCAAGGTCACTTTGACTGAGGTTGTCACTTGTAACTGAAGCAGCCCCAGTGGGTACACTCATACGCTTTAGCATTAGGACTCCCTTGGTGGGGAAGGGACCCCAGCAGGAGTGGGGTGATACAAAACCATGGGGACCTGCCCTGACCAGGGGAGTGGAGACGCATGTGTCAGAGGCCAGGACCACATGCAAACACCCCACATCCTGAAAGCTGGTGCCCGGCCCACACTTGCCACCTCCAGAGGAAGTAATCACAGAAGGCCTGAAGAGTCTATAGGCTGAGGCCTTCATCATGGAGCCTCACGGTCACCCACTGGTGCAATTCCTGGGTGCCACCAAGTCTTGCAGGGTAGCAAGCCTGACAGTGTTGTGGGACTTACTGACTACGGCCACAGACACAAGTCAGAAAAGCAAGCCCGGGACATGCCCACCACCCACAGTGCAGAGGTGACCCTCGGCCTGGCCTGCTCGTGAGCCACGCTTCCTCCTCCCCCTGAAGTTCCGGGGTGAGCCCGTCCTTACACCTCTCATTTTCCGCCCTTCTCCAACTTCCTGCCTACTCTCGTGACTCCCCAGTATCCAAAGTCTGACTCTCTCTCTCTCCTTCACTGCCACTATAGGGATCCCTACTGTGGGACCCCCTTCTTCCATGAAAAGCTCCCACAGAGATCATCCCAGCCCCTTGAAAAGGGTCTTGGTGCAGATCCACTATGTTCAATCCATTCTGGAGTCTTCACTTCTGTGTGTGGAGACAGATTGAAGGCCCCTGGAGGATAGAGTTCAGTTTACTTCTGAGGGCTGAATCAGAATCCTTGTCTTCTCCTATTACAGAAGCCATAAAAATGCCAACGTTCTCCCTGTGGGTACAATATTGAGGATTAAAATATTCATCAGGAATAGTCATAGATGCATTATTATTTAGAATTCAGAGGTTCTGGGCACCTGATGCCAAGAAAGCACGCATATTTCAAATGTCAAATCTCTATTCTTTTCCAGGGAGCTCACGTTTCAGCAATCATACCAAAGGGGATATTCAGGCTCCTTTCTCCACGTGGGCCAAGAGAAACAAAAGAGTGCAATTTCCCTCCCACTGTTAATAACAGATGCCCCCTTCCGGATGCTTTGTCAAAACCTCTTAACAAACACGTGTGTCTCCTCACTCCTTGGCTCCATCACTCTTTTGGCTTCTCCTGGAACACATTTCATGCCCAGGAAAAAACACATCAGTGAGAGAAAGAGTTCTGTGATTCTATCAACAAAAAACAACTCCAGCAAATCTCAGAGAGAATTGTTTTCTTTTACATGAGAACCTAACTCTGAACAGCTTTCAAGGAACTCTTGGAAATTTAATTCTTAGGAACCAGACATTTATAAGGGACCAACTATTTCAACTATATCATTTTTTCTGTCCTTGGAAACTACCCTTGCAAGTAAGAATTATGAAAACTATTTCTAGTGGTGATAAGACTTCCACCAAATGCAGAGTATTTTCTTGATCGCATTTCTAAATTCCCAAATAGCTAGTTCACCAAAATCCTTCTTCTTCCCCCTTATGGCTAGTTCACAAACGTCCTCCTTCTTCCCCCTTATGCTCACAAGCAAGTACTCTAGTTGCCAGGTATTTCAAAAACAGTGGCCATCAGTACTTGCCACCATCTCCACTACCTTAAACAAGCACCCTACCCTGGCCTACGGCACACAGGCAGAAGGCTAGCACCCACATTTCCCAGATGCTATTGTGAGCATGGTTCCATTTTTGATTTTCCAATGAGAGTTGCTTATGAAATATCTGGAATGAGGAAAGAAGCAGAAGCCATCTTTGTTCCAACTGTTTACAGACAAGCACAGGGCATAGCAGCAGCTTCTAGAATTTTCTCTGTGAAGTACAAATCCTGCCCTGGAGTGATGAGCCCCTGCAGTCTGCTGAGCTCTGCCTACAGTTCTGAGTCTGAAGGCAATGCAAGGTGGTGGAGACAGAACTCCAGGATGCCCACATTCCCTTGTAAGTGAAATGCTTGGGGGAGAACATTGCAGACTCTCCGTTCAAGAAAAGACAGGCCTCTTCAGAGAGAGGAGGAAAGGTCTCTTCTGCTGACAATGAAGGATCAGCACAGACTGGAGCTTTGAAAGTTTGGCTTCAGCAGAATTCATACAAACATGCCCATTCTGATTCTCAGGTCCTGTTCTTTTTCTATCAGTGTTCTAACTTCTACATAAAACTATGTGGTCAGGCTATGATGTCAACTTGTGTTATAATACTATATCCTGAAGGATCAAACTCTGGCCAAAAGGAGGGCTGGTCAGAGATGTATAGCTGTATTGATTCATGAGCCATAACCAATGGTTTGGCTAACTGGGTGAAGGCTTCAGAGGACTTGGATCAAAGAAATGGTGGCAATGATTCCTGGGAAGAGGTAAGAAGACAAACTTGTGAGAGGTGCAGAGTGTTCCACACAGCTCTTTACCAAAGGCCATCTAGTGCAGAGGTCATGCTCAGTGATCAAGTAGAGAAGATAATTCATTCTAGACAAGTTGGCTCTTTCCCCAAGCTCTTTCTCAGTGCTTGCTCACTGGGTTTCTAAGTGTGGCCAGGACATAAATTGAAGCTATACCTCAGCTCAACAATGCAATAATATGGATCTCTGCTGGCTATTACCATCTCCAGATGCCCTACCTGCCAAAATCAGAGATGGAAATCGTGTCTATAATATGGCCTCATTCCCTAGGGAACCAGCCAGACACCTGGTGACAGTTCGATTATATCAGCCCCCTTGTAATGAAGGATCAGTATTTTGTCCTCACTAAATTAGACTGACTCTGGATTTGCATTTGCCTTTTCTATCCCTGATGCTTCTGTTAGGCTATCATCCCTGAACCAATTGGATGCCTTTGTTATTACCATGATACTACTTCTAACAAAAAAATGCATTTCAGCAAAATGAGAAGGCAATGGACTTGTGCCCTTGGCATTCATAGTTCTTACCATTTCCCCCATCTCACAGAAACTACTGGCCTTCTAGAATATTGCAGCGGCTTGTTAAAAACTCAGTTATGGAGCTAGCTCAGAGATACCACCATGCAGAATTGCAAAGCCTGCTTATAAAATGTGGCATATGCCGTGAACCAGCAGCCAATAAAGGACTCTGACAGCCAAAGTGTAAGGTGGGAGAGCCAAACAACAAAAGTAAGAGTGACCACCTCCACTTTAACTCATACAAGCAACTTGCAATATTTTTTTTCGCATTGCCATAACTTTGATGCCTGCTGGTTTAGAAGTCTTTGTTCCCAAGACAATAATGCTTTTACCGAGGAACACAGCAGTTATTTATTTCATTGGATGTAAGTTGAGATGGCCACCTGGTCTTCCACTAAAACAATAGGCAAAGAAGATGGTTACCGTGCCAACTGAAATGACACTTCCTGGTTATAAAGGAGAAACAGGGCTGCTATTTTAAGAAGGGGGGGCAGGGAATATTCAAAAAGCCAGGGTATTTCCTGGGGAAATTGCATAGTGATTCCTTGAGCAATAGCAAAAGTTATTAGATAGTAACAAGCCAATGCAGGCGGTACCACCAAGGATACAGACTCTTCAAGAGTAAAGACTCAAGTCATCCCACCAGGTAGAGAACTTTTATCAGCTGAAATGTTGGTTTAGGGGAAAGGGAAGTTGGAATGGATTGTGAAAAAAAATAAGCTACAGATGCCAAGTGTGGCCTCAACCAACTGCATAAACAGGAGCTGCGACAGCTCTGTACAGCCTTTGGTTGTTTTTTACAACTGACCCTTAAAGACACAGGTCTGAACTGTGCAGGTCCACTTATGTGCATATTTTGACAATAAATATATTGGAATTTTTTTTGAAATTTGTGATAATTCAAAAAAATGTGAAGATGAAACACCTAGCTTAGAAATATTGAAAAAGATTGAGATAAGTTAGGCATGTCAATAACATATATATTAACTGATATATATGTTATGGCTTCCAGTCAATACTAGAGCATAAACATTTAAGTTGTTGGAGAGTTAAAAGTTATACTGAGATTTTCAACAGCTTGCAGGCCAGAGGGGTCAGTACCCTGAACCCTAGTATTGTTCAAGGGTCAGCTGTATACATTTGAATATATTAATGGGTTTTTTCTGCCTATTTCTATATTGTATTTACTATGTGTTGGTGATATTTATTTGACCTTATATTTAGTATTTAAGTGGTAATATATTAAAGGACAATTATGCCTGATCTAGAAGAGCCACAAAGATCCCTCAGAGCCAGGTGCTATCTCCAGTTTCATGGAGATAATGGGGAATGTAATTGTGTTATTACTTAGAAGTATATTTCTTGTTATTTGAAAGTATAAATATGAGTAGAAGATGTGTTTGTGGGAGCTGAGGAGGCCCAGAGGTGGTCTGTGCTAGATTGCAATACTTGGCACTGTCCCTGTCCTCGTAGGCTTTGCTCTGCAGTGAGAAGGCTGGATGTCCCAGATCCCCTTCACAGATGGTTCCTACAAAGACTCTGTCAAGAAGAGCCCCTGCATGAGACTGGGAGGGCAAAAAAGTAATGGAGGGTAGGCAAGGGGGCTTCTGTTATTGGCAAACATGAGGATTTGTCATCAGCTTCCAGGTGACCCTAAGGACAAAACACGCCTTCCTTATCTGTGGCATTTAGTGAAAAGCTAGAAAACACTGTTTTGTATGAATGGATGAATATATTTTGTATATTCTTCTTTTACTGGATGGGTGTATAAAAGGGAAATGGTTAGATAAGTGGATGGGTAGACAGGTGGATGGATAAAACGAAGCTGAGGCAAAGAATACGTATCACATATTCAAGGAATGTGATATCCAAAAACTTAAATTAAAATACACATAAAAGACCAAGTGATAGTTTTGAGTTTTGTTTTTAAGACAATGTTGAATGTTAAAAGAACATTTAAAGTTAAAAGGGATATCCTCAGAGAGGAAAACTTCAAATTTGCTAGAGAGGATGGTGATCACTATTAATGTTATTTTCAGACTGGGTTGGGAAATGTGGGCTCCGCCATGAATAGCTTCTTTAGAAAGAAGAGCCTTGAGCTCTCTGAAGAGAGAGAAGGAAGCATTTTTCAGGATCTGCCCACTGCCCTCTATGTATCATCACTATATTAAAAACCTTTTATGTGTTAACATGAAAACCTAGAGAAACAAGTCTGGGCTCCATAGAAGAAAGAACTTTTCAGCCAGGTGGGCCACCTAACCATGCAAGGAGGCGCCTCAGCCCACTAAAGGTACTTGTGCAGTACCCCGATGGTCAGATCTCAGAAATACTACACAAAGGGTTTTGGACCAGCTGAAAGTTTAGAAAAGAGGACTCCTATGATCTTTTCCAAGTACAACTTCCAGGGTTGCTTTCTACCTCGCTGGGGTCAGTTTGACATGTATGACCAGCCTGGACACAGAGGCTTACCTGCAGAAAAACTCGAGGGACCATGACAGTGAGTAGGAGAGCTATTTTTGGACGATGGGGGCCCACCCAGCACTCCTGAATTCATAGCACATGAGGAATTGCCTACTCTGCATATGCAGGAAGGAGGATGATGTGAAAAGTGTCTGCTAAATAAAGCAGTCTAATTAATAAGGCAACCGCCGCCGAGTGCCTGCAATGCTAATTTCATCTAGTTGCATTCTTTTCTAGGACCCAAATAGGCAGCCATCTCACTAAAGTGAAGTAGTTTCTAAATTACCTTTTAAGAGGAAGATGAGTACACAAACTGCAGTGAAATGAGGGGAATGTTGAAGGTTGAAATAATATCTGAAATTCAGAGCTCATACCTTTGATCTTTTCTTTCCAAAGATAATCTCAGCCCTGCAAAACCCTCAAGGCTAGAAATCAGCAGTGGAAAGCCCTGTGCAAATCGCATTCATATCTGCTGAATGACCTCTCCAAGCAGAGCCAGTTCAGATCTAGTATCACTCTTGCTTTCTTTAAGGTAACTAGGTCTTGGGGTCTCTAGCCATGAAATCTGAGACCCAGGTCATAGGAAAGCTAATCCCAGTATAGCAGGATCTGGTTTCAGACCAGCTCAGGGTTTCTGTCCCATCTGTACTGCTTTTCAGCTGCATGGATTTAGGCAGATTGCCTAACTTCACCAAGCTTTCGCTCTTCATCCATGAAGTAGACAGTAGTATGCTGTCTTTTGCCAAATTTATGCAAAGATTAACTCAGGCATGTGTGTCTGAACACAAAGACCAACAAATAGCAGGTGCTCACAAAAAACTCCATTTTATCCATTCAGTAAACTTGAAATCATCAATAATTTAAAAATCCAAAGATCATTTATTTTTTCCTAAGTATTAGCACATCTTCATTCTTAAGTGGGGTTTTGCATGTATTAAGTGTTACTGTTAACGACTACAGGTTCATTTATTCACTGAATAAACACTCTGAACATCAAAGATGTGCGAAGCCACATGGCCAGCACTGTGGCTCAGAGATAGATGTGGAGTATGCCCTAGCCTCAAGGAGTCCAAGTCACTTCTTCACAAAGGCCAAGCAGAAAAGTGAAATCTCTTTGCCATCATCAAGAGAGCCACTTGGAGCCCTATCATCTCTGCATTCATGACTATTGTTGTTATCAGGGATTGGCATCTGGCCCTTAAGACAGGACCCTATTTAAGGATTCAAATGCAGTCATTGGACACAGCCTAGCAGCTTGACAGATGCTTTGTAACAAAACTGACAACTGTAATAAATAGAAAGGACTTCTGGAAATCGTCCATTAATTAGGCTTTCAGCATGTCATGTCCAAGGTCACTGAGCAATGTTACTGTGAGTTATTGGCAGACATCTAAAAATGCTTCCCATAATCCACTGTTTAATGACCATCCACTCATTCACTAATTCCCATTCAACAAGCATTTCTTGAGCACTTACTATGTGCAGACACAATGGTAGATGCTATGGAAACAGAAAATAAATGCATGGCCCTGCCTGTGGATTAAGGAAGCAGATGAATGAGTAAGATGCAGAGAAAAGTGGTGCAAGGCCATTGGCGGTGTGAGGGGGACTGGAGGTGGTAGAAGGGCTGCAGGAGTACAGAGGGGAGCTCTGCACATGTGACAGAGGACATCAGAAGGAGCATGGAAGAGACAAGGAGGTGAGCTGAGTTTGGGGTGCTCAGGCTGCTATAACAGACTAGGTGGAACAAACAAGCATTAGTTTTTCACAATTATGGAGGCTGGAAGTTCCAGATCATGGTGCCAGCATGGTTGGGTGTGGGGTTGCAGATGGCTGACTTCTTGCTGTGTTCTCACATGGCAGACAGAAGTGGCTAGCTCTCTGGCCTCTTCACATAAGGGCACTAGTTTCATTCATAAGGGCTTCAATCCCATGACATGCCAAAGGCCCTACCTCCAAATACTATTATAATGGGATTAAGGTTTCAACATATGGATTCAAGGACACACAAAACTCAGTCCATTGCATCGTTCAAGCAATGAGACAGAAAACAAGGAGGCAAATCCTTCTTCCTCCAACCTCCTGCTCTGTTTAGTCCCCTAGGAGTTGGATGAGGCCTATCCACACTGGGGAGGGCAATCTACCTTACTGAGTCCACCCAGTCCATGCTCATTTCATCCAGAAGCACCCTCACAAGCACACTCACACTTATGTTTAACAAAATATCTGGGCACCCTCTGGCCCAGTCAAATTGACACATAAAACCATCACAAACACAGACCGGGGTTAAAGGTGCAAGTCTGTTAATCAAGAAGCACAAAATACAGCAAGACTGAGATAATTCTCTTCAGCTCCTCCAGAGTATGAATGTAGAGGTTTGGCAGAAGTTAAGGCAGAGAAGCAGACAGAAGTCAGACCACTCACTTCCTCCATACAGACTGAATGTTTGCTACAATATAAGCATTTAAAAAAAAAATCTGTATCACCCTTTCATTAGAGGGCCCTTGAATGAAAGCCTGGAGAACCTTCAGTGGGTGAGCACTACCTCCTCAGTTGTACTCTCACCTGGACACTTGGCACCCACCTGGTGCTTATGCACTCAGGCTAATTAAAAAAAAATATATATATATGCCTAATGCCTGCATCTTCTGGGGCCTCATCAAGGACTGTTCCCCTATATCCCAGGTGACCACCACACACACACAATATCTGGTCACTGAGTCAATCTGGGGTTGCCACCCTGGTTCAGAGCACCCTATTGCCTTGTTTGTTAGTCTGGTTATCACTTTATAGTCATCACCAGCTTTTTGACTCAGTACAAGCCCAGTACAGGGTGAGGAAGGTGCAGAATGTAGGGCAAAGTACAGGCACCTTGGGGCCAGAATCTGGTTCTCCCACATACTGTCTAGGCAACGTTGGTGCAAGGCTAGGTGTGTCTCATGAGAACCCCAAACCTCATTTTTCTCATAGGTAAAATGGCAATACTAACACCTCCTGGAGGCCTTGTCAGGGCATGCCATCACTTTGTATGTTTCTTGGGACAGGGTCTTTGCCCTGCTCTCTGCCACAGTTCTAATCCCTGATGACTATCTAGCCCAAGAAGGAAAAAATTCTGAATATTTATGAGAGCATGTAACGTGACTGATCCACAGTTAGCTCCAAGGGAATGTGTGAACCTTCTGTCTTGTTTGCTGAAGGAGGGGCTGATGCACCCCACAAGAACTGCACCCTGAGGAGTGCAGGGGAACAGGGACCAAAAGAATGCTCTCACTCAGACTCTCCCTCTAAGGCCACTCTGTTCCCATTCAACAGGAAGTGGTGAGACACCTCCTCCCAGAAGGCCTACTCAGCCTCTCCAACAGAAAACCTTGGACTAGTTCCAGGTGTGAAATGCAAATTAAGCACACTTACCGGAAACAATGCTCCCACCCCTGCCAGCCCGCGTTCACCAAGTGCCCTCATCTGACAAAATTGTTCAGACATAGTTTTAAGTCTTAGTTTAGCAATCAAATTAAGATGTGTTGAATGAATAAACAGAGTGATTGAATTTAGTCAAACTGTAGTCACTTGGTTTCATTTCTGCAAGGGGAAAAAAAAGTAATCATTGCCATGGCACCAAATTTTTTCATACATGATCTTATAAGGGAATATTTTTCAATGGTATCTTTGATGAGGAAACTGAGGCTCAGGGTGGTTATGTGGCTTGTAAGCAGCAGACCCTGGTGAAAGCACATGTAGTAAGAATAAGATGCAGTCAGGCAGGCTAGGGCAGACATGACACAGCTAGTTGGGGTGGTGGGTTTAGGTCCTGCCTGACCTTGACCCCTGTCTCCCATTCTTACTGTTTTGTAAATTTAGCTCCCACCCTAAAGATGCCTATCTTGAGTAGTCCAAGTGGACTGATTTAGGGGATTAACTTTTGAATCAGAATGTTGTAACAGGTCACTGAATTATGCTGATTATTATTTGAAATAAGAGTTGGTGTGATCTTTGCTTTGAACTTTTATGTATAAAACTTTAATTTTGAAAATAGAAGAACAGAACAGTGTTGGAGACTACTCTCACTGTTCTCCAGAATCCCAGCCTTCTGATAAATAAGTTTGGTGGACCCATCCCCGTCTCTGCCTATTGGTCGACAGTGACAGGAGGCTGGACCCTCTTGGTCCAGTAACACTGACACAGAACCCACAAGTCTGCTCACATGGAGGACAGAAAAGACATGTACACATTCGCTCTGCCACTGAGGAAATGGCATTAACCTGGGCCACTACCTTACCACAGTGTGTGGGCATCACCTTTCCCCTTCTACTTTAAAGAGACAACAAAGTGGTTTTCTGCCTGCTAAAAGTACTAGCTCCCTTTCAATAGGCAATCTCTTGTAGGGAGGATCAAATATTTAAGACAGGGCATTTTCTCCCGTAGAGTAGAGCTGAGCAGAGAATAAAGACGTGCTATCCTCCTCAAACATATGCAAGAAGGGGAGTTTGGATCTCCGTGCTTGTAAACCTGTAAGAGTCAGATAACAAGTATTTCTTAATTCAGTGGCTCAAATTTCAGCAACATATAACTTTTCCACCTTGCAAGACAGATGTGGCAATCCAGAAATATTATTATGAGGATGCAGAGAAAGGGGAAAGTATAGTTTGTACTTAATGCGGCACTGAAGAGATATCAAACTGTGCACCAGAATACCGTGAATTATGAATCCAATAGGACAAGAATTCTTTTTTTCCTGGGAAGACAGATGAGTGACACTAATACTCCTGAGACTGAGGAAAGACAGCATGTGCCCTGATGTTACAAAAGGAAATACAACATAAAAATCTAGCATAAACATTTTTTGGCCAAGACCAAAGGGAAGGCAGAAAGGTTGCCATTGACAATGTGGATATAAAAATATCAATCTGCAATATAATTATAAATAAAACGGTTGTTAACTTTTACAATGCCTGTATATATTTATGTAATGTCAAAGCTTACACATCACCAATCTTTATATCAACTTTTATATTGGCATTCTGAGAAAAACATCATATTTCCTGGAGAGTTTTTTTTTTTGTAAAATAATAGAGAGGCCATGGCCATAAACATCCTTCAAATGCACAGATCTCATCTCTGCGTGTGGAAATGGTGTGTGTGCTGTGTACATAGACACGCTGATGAAAACATAAATAACTCAACAGAGATGCCAGAAATGGCTAGGGCAGCATTTGACCTTTAGCAGAAACAGCCGGGAAATATTGCCACTGCATCCAAATGCTTTACCCTTCCCCGAATTTGGGAATGTAGGAGAATAGGACTGCATAGCCTGACCACTTCCCATGGGATGGTCTGGTCAAAGAGTGCCTGGGCCAGGGTCAAACAGGCTAATGTATACCAGCAACTAGATGGCTTGGTGATTTTAAATGAATCAAGCATTCGCTTTATGTCTGCAGGTCTTCACC
>CAUYQV010036842.1:0-41514 GCA_963574575.1 Galagoides demidoff
TTTTTTTTTTTTTATTGACTGGTAACTACGTACATTAATGCACTTCTGGGGTACAGTGTGGGGTTTTCACATGCAATCCGAAATACTTCCATCAAACTGATCAACACAGCCTTCATGTCATTTTCTCAGTTATTGTTTTAATACGTTCTCCTTCTATTCTTAGAGAGATTCACCCCTGTAAGATAAACCTCAAAAATGGTCCCTCCAATCCCCCTCCCTCCACCCATTCCCCCCTCCCTAATCCCTCCCCCCTCCCCACATTCTTAGGCTATTTGGTTATAGCTTTCATATAAAAGGTATAAATTAGTTTCATAATAGGGGTGTGTACATTGGATACTTTTTCCTCCATTCTTGTGATACCTTGCTCAATTTGTCCATTTTGTTGGTCTACTCAGAAACTTGTTGGTGGCTTTATATTCCTTTTGTTGTGGCTGCTGTAGTTTTCTTATTCATTTATTTTTGTGTTCAATGTTATTCATTTCTTCCTTCTAGGTTTATTTTTTTCTTTTTTGGCTTCTTGGGTTATCTGCTTAACTCATTTAGTTTTGATCTTTCTTATTTTATCATGAAAACATCTAAAGTTTGTATTTTCCTTTGGATGCAGCTTTGATGACATTCCATCGATTTTCAAAAGTGATCTCAATGTTGCATTAATACATTGATATATCCTACAATGTCACTTTTTCTGTCTTCTTTGATTCAAGAGCTATTTAGAAAAGTGTTTTCCAGTTGCCATGTGCACAGTTTACTTAGTTTTATTTTTTGCTCTTCATTAATTTCTAATTCTATTTCATTAAGGACTGAGGCTATATGGTCTGTATAATGTGTGCATTTGGGTATTTGAGATTTTTCTTACAGTCTAGTAAAAGGACACTTGAGAAAAAGGTGATTTCTCTGTTTCTTAAAGACACAACATCTGATAATTAAGTTTATGAACTAGTTCTTCAACAAGAGCTTTGAAGGCTGGACTAGGCGCTGGCCTTGGTGCATAGCTTCCCGAGGGGAATATTTCGTAGTGATATTCAGCGGTGAGGTATGTAGCACCTTATCTAGGATGAGTCAGTGAACTTAATTGTCAGCCCTCATATGTTAAGTTAAGCTTATTACACTCTGGAAGGCTGAGGTGGGTGGACTGTTTGGTCTTCTTCTTGTCATCTTAAAATTTTATTTCTTTTGTTTATTGTACTTTTTTCCTTTCCTGTTTAATTTTTCCTTTCCAAACTCATACTAAATTAATTTTCTTTGTTTCTGCCCCCTCCACGAACATGGTGGTTTAAAATATCTGCATCTTATTTTTCTTTAAGAAATGATTAGTCTTAAACAAAAAAAAAATATTTTCCTATTAATGTCAAGAATTAAATGGTATTCTAATTTCCAGCAAGATGAGATCACAATTATTGACGCTGATTTAGATTTGACTACATACTTTTCTGCTTCTGTTATTCCACACTATTTCTTGTGTATCCTGCCTTGCCCTTTCTTGGGTTACTTTTTCTGGTACAGTTTTTATTGTGTTGAGTGATTTTTTTAAAGAAAAAATAAGTGGGTGGCATACTATTTTAGCGCTCTCTTTGGCTTTGAGACTTCGCTGAGGAATGGATATAAAGGTTTTAACCCTTTTTCCTCCAAGCTTGGAAGTCTTTGTCCTACTGCTCTCCAGTGGTGAATGATACAGATATCAAGTCCCATGTCAATTTGATTCTGAACATTTTTGTAGAGACCGTCAAATACTGTCTCCCCAGATATTCTCATTGCAACTTGTTGGTGAAGCAATGCTGAGCTGATGACTTACTTGGTGAAGAGAGAATATCATCTTCACAGGGTAAGGAGGTGAGATTGGGTTCACTGAGGACTAGAAGTTTCCTTTCAGGTGGGTCAATAGGGAGGCTTGATTTGGACTGGGTAAGGTACACAAGAATCCAGGAGTGGTAGAAGTAGTGAGGTGAAGGATTTTGAGGGAACGTAAGGGATTCAAAGAATCGTAGGGCACCAGCTGTTGACTGAAGAGTGAATGCATCCTTCAGGAAGTTTCCATAATGAACAATCAAGCCCTTTGCCAGGGCCCTCCCTGCCCAGGCTGGGTGAGTCCAGCCTAGCTCTGATTAGATTTCCTATCACTCTGCTTTTCTGTTTTCCTTTGGACTTTCTGGCCAGCTGGGGCTACTATGGATCTGTTCTTATTCGCACATTTCCGTGGTGTTTGGGGGAGAAGAAAGAGGTAGACAATGGACCTCAAGGCTGTGTGACACTTTCTGCTGACCTGGACATGAATATGGCCGGTGGCTCTCTGACCTGCCAAGGAGGAGGACACTGGGGGAGTCCGTGCTCAGGGGATTGCCAGGCTCAAGTGCTTGGCTCCTGAAGAAGTCTGTCCTTCCAGCTGGTCCGTCTTCTCCTGGACCCTCGCCCCTCACCCTGGCCACATTACCTACCAATTAAAACTATTTCATGGCCTCACTCCACCGTACGACCATCCAAGCTTCATCCTCTGCCCCTGCCCAGCTCCTCCCTCAGACATTGTCACTGCTGATGGACAGCATGCAATTTCTTGAGCATTCCTGCCATTTTCAGGTCCTCTGTCTTTTCTTTCACTGCTCCCTTTCAAATATCCTTTCTCTCTTTTCTCTCTTACTCTTTCTCTCTCTCATATTGAGACACCATCGAAATTGATTTGCCCACTGTGCTGCCCTTAAAGGCAGGGACTGAATCGTTGCCTTCTTTTATTCCTAGCACATATGACCTGGCCTGACCCCCAAAAAGGCACTGAATGTGTGTCTGTGAAATGGATGAACAACTGAATTAGGTGCTAAAGAGAATTGTTTTACACCAGTGTGAGATGCCATACTGCGGGAAGTGGATGAATCAGGCTCACCCCGCCAGAGCTGCATGCAATCAGAGGGCTGTGAGCTCACAGGGTCTCTGCACACAGCAGGCCCTCTTACAGAGGCACAGTGAATATGCTTTGGGCATTCTGAGAGGCAGGGCTTAGGTCTAGTTTTGTGGGAGCTGGCTAAGCCTTCTGAAGGTGGCGGGGTGGCAGTCCAAGCCGAATAAACTACCTGAGCAAAGGCTCAGAGGTAGGAAATTGTGGACAGCATTTGTAAAATAGCATGTTCTGAGAAATCAGTGTTTCTAGAAAACCACCACTTTGATTAATAATTGTGATGTACTGCAGGGCTTAAAGTCAAATATCAAGGGTGATGGAAACCCACAGAGTAGTGAAAAATGTGAATGGTTTGGACAGCAGAGTCAGGAGCTAAGAGGTAGTATTCACAGAACAATGCCCACCTCTTCACTGTGTGTTGGGGCAATTCTGCCCTGGGGTGGCACAGGGCTGGCTGGGTGCCATAGCAGCATGTGTGGCAGGAGGGGACCTCAGTGAGGCTTCGGTGACCTGTATTGACCTGTATGTTCTGTAGGAATCAGCAGTGTTATGTGGTTGCCAAACACTGAAGATTCTAAGGCTGTGTTAATAAAAAACATGGTGCTCAGAGGAGAAAGGTGACAGTACCCCAGACCTATGTGCAGGTTACTCCAGACCCAGATTTTGGGGTTCTACTCTGAGATAATATTCAGAGGAATTATGTGTGTCATACCAGGCACTGCTCCAGGCCCTGCCCTCTACACAGACTACCAACTCTTTTTTTTTTTTTTTTTTTTTAGTTTTTGGGTGGGGCTGGGTTTGAACCCAACACCTCTGGCATATGGGACTGGCACCCTACTCCTTTGAGCCACAGGCGCTGCCCCATTAGACTACTGGCTCTTTAAGACCCGAGGACTTACTTGTTATCGTAGCCTCTTTTCTCACAGTAAGGCCAAGAAACTTTCGTAAGTAGAAGGGCCGGACTTGCCCCAGGTATGCAGCCATCCCATCACACTGCCTGGAGAAGACAAACCTAGGCATAGTCCAAAGAGCATAGCTTGGATGTGATGAGGCAAGTGATGCTCAGTGACATAACTCAGCCTTAGTGGTTTATGAAGCACTTTCCTCTGCGTTTTCTCATTTGGTCCTTATGACAGCCTCGTAAGGTGATTGTTAAAAACTGATCCTCACTCGTTCACCTGTTCATTCAGTAATCCTTACTGGGCTGCTGCCCTGAACCAGGCCTCCCTTGGCGCTGGCCATTTGGGTTAGTGATTTAGGGAATACAGTGTGCTTGTGTAAGTCTATTACTGTATCTAATTCTCACCCATCCGGTAAGGAATCAAGTTTACAAGTTGTATTACTTTTCTCTTGCTCTGTAACAAGTTACCTTGAATTTAGTGATTTTATTGCACTTTTTAGCCCACAGCTCTATAGGCCCAGCAGCTGGATTCTCTGAGTGGGGCTGAAGTCGAGGCTGTCGGTGGGCTGGGTTCTTCCCTGGAGGCTCTGGGGTACAGTCTGCTTTTCCAAGTTCATCCAAGGTGTTGACATAATGCAGTTCCCTGAAGCTGTAGGACCGAGGTCTGGCTTTTTGCTACACACAGGTGCTTTCCACAGGGCCCTTCATCTTCCAGAAACAGAGGGAGCAGAGAGGACGTCTCCCGGTTCTAATCCCTCTGACTGTCTCTTCTGTGACTAGCCGGTCACGACTCTGCTTTTAAAGGGCTTTCACAATTCAACCAAGCCCAGATAACCTCCTCATTTTAAGATCAACTGTATGCCCTATGACATAACCTAATCGCCCATGGTATTTGCAGTCCTGGGGAGTATACAGGACCTGTACACCACAGGAACGGGAAATCTTGAGGGCTACCTTAGGACTCTGCTACCACACTAGGAGAGAAATAGAGGCTCAGAGGAGTTAAGTGTTGAGTGCAAAGCAGGGGACACAGGGACCCAGCCCTGCACCAATAAAAGCAGCCTGGGAGGAGATGGGGGCTTGGGGCTCCTGAGACCAGGCAGAGGTTGTTTTGTGTCTAAAAAAGTGGACCAAGAAAGCTCTTTAACCATGTTTTTCGACCACTCCCTGCAGGATTCCAGGGACACACCCGGCAGCTTCAACCTAGCTCATGGAGGAGCCTCAGGAGGCCCCGGCCAGGCAAGCGCCCCCCTCCAGGGGGAAGAGCGGTGCATAGGAGGAGGTGAATGCCGCAGGAGTGGACATGAACGCTGGCTTTCAAAGGGAACAGCGTTTCAGTTTTGGTCATCGCAAGTGGTGCCTTCAGCACAGGTGAGAAACAGGCTGTCACTGTGTGTGCTCGCTGGGGGCGCCGTGTTGGTTTTTATTGCATGAGCATGCTTAGGTTCTTCCTCTTAAAAGGGCTTGATGACATCATTATTATCTTTATTATTATCATCGCCTTCCTTGAGCCTCTGCAAAGGGTGTTCTGGGAGTTCTTGACCTTCCTTGGTCAGGAATAGAGACTTTGTGCTCCAGTGCCTGGCCGCTGGTCCCCACACATTCTCCCCTCAAATGCAGTCCTGTCTCCTAGTTCCTTAGTTTCCATTCTGTCCTGGCAAAAGACCACAGCCTCCCCGCAGCCCAGTCCAGACTGTCCTCCAGATGGCCCTCTTCCTTCCTCCCCTGTGATGGTCCCTCCCTAAAGACACACACCCACCCCCCCATGCCCACCTGCTGCCTGGACAGAGGAGCACAGTGGGAGTTAAAGACAGAGCAACAGCTCCTCAGGGCCCCCCAGCCAGCCTCCCATTGTGAAGAATCCAAAGGATGTCAGGTTTGGGGTAGCGGTTCTCAGAGTTTCAAAAACTCCAAGGTCCCAGGTCCAGAGATAGTGATTGAGTTGTACTGTGGAGGGACCCACATCAGTATCTGTTCATATATGATTTTAGCTCTTCAGGGATGTGTTGTGGTTTCACATTAGATGATCAGGCTGCAGTTCAGGTTAGGTGTGAGGTGCTAGAGGCTCTCTGGGTCAGGAGTGAGTCCTTGGCTGTTCCGTATGGTGTGAAGAGTCAGAATCACCCAGGGACCTGGGGATAACAGAGGTACAGCCTGTCCATGCCCTCTGGACCCAATTCTTGGGAGTTGGGGATATAGGAATCCGTGTTTTGATCTTGATGCAAGCTATGGTTTAGGTACTCTGGAGCCTGTTGCTGAGATTCTGGAGATGCTCATCCTGTTCTGGGCTTGTGGCCTGGGCTGCAGTGTCCAAGGGGACATTTCCTAACCTGGCATGCTGGGAGCCATGACTCTTCCCTTTCCCTGAAAGCGGTTTTCTCACTATACAGATAGTGGTTCAGGGCCACAGGCAGCCCTCAGACATGCCAGGGCTGCAGCCACCTGGATGGTGGGTGGTTGGGCCTGGGCTTCTGCTCACACCCCAGAAGCACCACCTGGGCCCCAGACTGGGTCTTGGCCAGGGTCGTCCTGAGGAGGGGAAGGAATCATTCCCGAGATTCCAAGGAAGAATGTGGGCTGGGCATTTGGGCCTCATTTCAAGAGGGGATATTTGGTATAGTGCTTAATGGTGTAGGCTCACCCTGAGTTGAAATCCCAGCCCCAACATTTACTGGTTTTGTGAGGCATTGCTGGCATCAGAGGAAAGTTGTCCCCTCTCTCTGCCCCATCCTTCTCATTTATAAAATGAAGCTTAGTGGTGGTACCTGCCTCTCAGGGTCATTGTGAAGAGGCAGGGCAGGCTCGCAAATGTTGCCAGTCACATAACAAGGTCTCATAAAATGCGAGCAGCTCTCCTGACTTGTGTGGGCAGCTGGGCCACCACCCTGCCCTCCCACTTGCAGCCCTGTGACTCATAGGCCATACGCTACTCTCTGGTCCCAAGGCTGAGTCCCTGGGGTCAGGGTGAAGCAAAGGGGCCAGAGAGCCACATACATGGCCTGGCACTTTATAGAAAAGTCCAAGCTCTTCACAAACCCTAGTGAGGCTAGTCCTGTTGCCCCTGTCATGCAGATAAAGAGACGGCACAGAAAGGTTCAGTAATTACAGACAGTCTCGCAGCTAGTAAGGGGTAAAACCTCTGACTACAAAAGACCCAGCACCTTTTTCTCCACCAAGATGCTTCCTAAAGAAAGGCAATAACAGTTCCAAGGATGACCCCCCCACCCCAGGAATAGGTATGTTTTCACAGGAATTGATGGCACCATAATGAATGGGTCCCCTTGCTTGACATCTGGGGGCACCTCCTGGTACTTTGACGTAGGACTTGTTTCCTTCTGTGCATACCACAGCTCAGAAGGTACCATGAGGCTCCTCCCTGAGCAGCCTCAGACCAGGGTCTGGGTTATTCCCATGTGGTGTGCAATAGATGTTTGAACCAGTCCAGAAACAGAACCTCTGAAGGAAGCAAGCAGAGGTACGGGGAAACTGCCCCAGGGTGTGCCCATGATGAATGAGGGTGTCCTCCCCTCCATCATGCCCAGACTCTTTCTGTCTGTGTGGGCTCTGCCGGTTGCATGGAAGGATCTGTAGAGGATGCGACTTACCCAGGAGGAAATTTAAGCCATCAGTTCCAGGGAGAAATCTGGCTCCCACCTCTTCCATTGCTCACCCTGGGGAAGAGAGCATCTGTGAATAATGGGGTGCTGACTCAGTGCTGCTGGAGTGTCCCGGTGATTGTGACCACTGCTGGCCACCAGGGAGTGAGGGCTGGAAGAAGGCGCCAGGTGCAGGCCCAGGCCAGCAAGCATGCAACACTTCCCATCCTCTGTGCTGGGAGCGTCCTGGGAGGGGCTATCTGGAGAATTATTTCAGGGCAGGAAAACTAGAGTCACAGCCCCTCTTCAAAAAGGGCCTGGACTGGGGCTTTCTGCAGCATAAATATGATTTCTGAATGAGTAACTTGAAGATAAATCTCATCTGAAAATGGACATGGAAGCATTTTCCCAGCTATGAGAAACTTTAATAGTTTTAAAACTTTTATATTCTTAGAAGCATTTTTAATTTAATTTTATTCTTTTAATTTTATTTATTTATTTGTTTGTTTGAGACAGAGTCTCACTTTGTTCCCCTTGGTAGGGTGCCGTGGCGTCACAGCTCACAGCAACCTCAAACTCTTGGGCTTCAGCGATTCTCTTGCCTCAGCCTCCAAGTCCCTGGGATTACAGGCACCTGCCACGGCACCCAGCTACCTTAGAAGCATTTTTAAAAGTCAAATCTTGCATGGAACCTCAATATGTAAAGCAGGTTAAAGTAGTGGCTTATGAATACATTTATTTTTTAAGTTCAAATTTTTAACATTCATTTATTATGAAAGGCCATAATAGAGCAATACCTCTGCTTTGGTGCCTAAAAACATTGAAATCTGAGATTCTAGATCAGAGATCAGCAAACTCTGGCCTGTGGGACTAGTCCAGGCCACTGCCTGATTTTGCAAGTAAAGTTTTAGTGGAACATAGTCATGTCATTCTTTTGCACATTATCTATGGCTGCCTGGGACCATCTGTCCTGCAAAGCCAAAACTATTCTGCCCTTTGCAGAAGAAGTTTTCGAACCTCTGTCCTAGATGATCATTGTATTGCTAGATCAGCTGCCAATGTCTAATATTCCTTTTCCTTTTTCTTTCTTGTTTTGTTTGCTTGGCTGAACAATATTAAGATTACATGAAGATGATGATGAAAATGGTAACCCATGTTTCACAGCTTACCTTACAGCATTGGGTGGTTTTTAGTTCAGTGTTATCTGGGCATTCGGGGTGGTGTGGGAGAGATTTTTGCTTTACATCACTGACAGTATCAAGCAATTGTTTGAATTCCTTTCTGTTGCAAAGCTGAGTCAGACAGGAAGCCCCAGAATCATTTATGATATTTTCATGATAATTCACTTAATACATTCTGTTATCATGGGAGCTTCAGAATGTCCTTGCTCGTGTGGTTTGATATAAGCCTGCATAGTCCCAAATTTTAAAAACAACAACACAAAAATGCCTATTAAAGGGCCACAGTCTTTCTAGCTGAAGACATATTTCAAGGCTGAAGTTCAAGATCTGCCCAGACCTTAATCTAAGGTCTGCACAAACCAAGTTACACTGGCAGCACCTGTTGGCTGCACTCAGTGTGCTCCAATGTGCTACAGAACATGATTAATGTGCCTAAGTGCCTGTTTTGATATAGTTTTAATAGGAGCCGGACTATATTTTTAGGATAAAATTCTCATGTAGCATTTGAAGCGTCTCCTAAGCACCTCTGTGGAACCCAGTTTGAAATCCACCCCTTCTGCAAATATTGGCGATTCTCATTTTTATGCTTAAGGATAACAGAGGAGCCAACGATGCTGAGAGTCTGGGCTGGGAGTCAGAGGATGAAGTGAAGAGATGGCAGAGGGGAGACATGAGATGATGCTGTAGGTGGCAAGATCATCAGAAATGGAGTAGGGTCGTTGCTGGAAACGTTGCTCGGGCAACACAGGGAGGCCCTGTGCACTCCTGCTGAGGCTTAGAATGTCTCCTAGCAATTGTTGGTCACCTAAATTCAGCTGGCCAGACTGCTTTAATGACTTTCAGGCATCACCTTGAAAGCAAAGGTGCAGAAGAGCCCAGAGCAAGATTAAAATGTGTGCAGAGAAGTGGGTGATGAGGAGCATATAAATCACTTCCAATCAGCAAGCCAAGGGACTCTGTGGGATCAGGATCAAGGTGGGGCAGAGAGGCTATGTCCGTCAGCTTGCCAGCCAGGGATCATCAGGCGGAGGTCCTAGAGCATGAGCTGTGTTTGGGAGTGACGTGCATAGGTCAGATGTCAGGGCCCCAAGGAGGTGGTGGCTGGCCGTGAGCACTGGCCTTAGGCCTTCAAGGCAAAGCCCATAGCCCCAGGAATAAAATCCAAGAGTCCTGACTCCCAGGCCTCCTGCCCTTCCCTTAGTGGGTACAAGGAAGAAAACCAGGCCCAGTGGCCTTGGGAGGCTGCAGGCTAGAGAAGCCTCCAGGGGATAGAAAAGCCCTGGTCCTTTCAGAGGTTGTGCTGCTCACCCCATAGAAAAGGGACATTTTTAGATTTTAAAGGGATGACCTCATTTTTTTCTTATTTACATAGCCCTGTTTGTTTATATAGTCCTTTAAAAATAGCAGGTGTGTGCTAAGCTTAGTGCTGGCTCTCCCACCAGCAGTGGCAGAGCCACTGTGTGGGGAGAAACACCTTTTTATCTAAGAGAGGGGCAGCCTTATTTCCAAGGACAGATGGGAGCAAAACGGGACAGGTAGGAAGTTTCGTGGTTTTTCACGTCGCTTCTCCAAAATAGCCACACTCCTGCCTCCCACTTCCTGCCTGAGTCTGCTCTGGTAGATTTTCTCCTCTAGAGAACTTGTGTTCTGTGCGTTCTCAGGGAGGCTTGAAGGGCTGTGCTGCCAAGCAAACATGCTTGACCCCAAAGCCCTGGAGCCTGGCCCTGGGGGCCCCAGCTCAGGTTTAGACCACTGAGTTTACAGCCTGGCTCTGCTGCACACTAGCTGCGTGACCTTGGGCAAGCACCTTCGCCTCTCTGTGCCTCACCTGAAGGCTGGAAATGAGGCTAGCCATATTGGGCAGTTGCTATGCAGATTAAATGACTGTGTACTGAAATCAGTACAAACACATCTTCTGCCAAACCTATTGTGTGCACAGAGTATCCACTTGCTCCTACTTAATATTGATCTTCAATGTTAACCATTCATCCAAGATTCTGCATTAGTGTGAAGTTATTTAAAAATGCCGATTAAATGGATGTTTACATCCTGCATCCTATATCATGTCCATATGTGATATAGAAAAGAGATACATGAATTTTTTGGCTAAGCTTGACAGATTGAAATACAAATGTCATTGTTTTTGGTTGGGGACAATATTTGCCATATACAGAATAAAGACATTATAAATTTAAAAAAATAATGATTGTGTATAAAAGGTGTAACTCACTGTGGGAACACAGCAGCTCTCAGTAAGTCTGTTAATAAAAAACAATATTGTTGTTGGCATCCTTCTCCGTCCAGCTTCCCAACCACTCTTCCTTCCCACTGGCCACTGGCTTGTCCTCTCCAGCCCATACCTGTATTATCCTGGAGTGATAGAAGGGCAAAACACAAATGTGACCATGTTATCCTCCGCTTAAAATCCACCCACAGCTTCCAACACCAACAGGGAGCGGCAGACTTTTGCTCAGAATGACCAGAGAGTGTTTTAAGCTTTGCAGGCCAAACGGTCTCTCTTGCAACTTTTGCCTTTGCAGCACAAAAACGACCATAGACAATGTGGAAAAGGTGGGCATGGCCACGTTCCTATAAAGCTTTATGTACAAAAACAGGCAGCAGGCCGGACTGGCCAACCTCTGACCTATATGAATCTAGACCCTTAGCTCAGCATTCCCAGTCCAGCCTGCTCCTGTTATCTGCCTCCTTCCTCCCTGCCCCCTGCCCTGTGCTTTAATCTTTTGTACATGCCATTCCCTCTTTCTGGGTTTTTCTTCCCTTTGCCCTGAGTGCTCCACACTCATAGCTCTGGGAGTCTGTGGTCCCCTGCTTTCTTTCTACTCTGATCAAATGTGTGAGTGCCATCTGTCTCTGCCATGAGAGGGGGCTTCCCTCCAGGCAGGGATTCTGTCTTCCTCTTCTGTACAGCCAGTGAGGTGCTGTGTAGGTTTTTGTACACAAAGATCCACAACACAGGTGGCTGCCCTTGGGGAGCTTGCAGTCCCAGTCTGGTTAGGAAGCTAGGGTGTGAGCCAGGCAAAAGCCAGCCAGCAAGCCAGACAAGAAATGCCAACCTATCTGTTTGCTGGGGGTCCTCACGACAAGTGGTATTTCTGAGCTTTAGGGAGGCTAGAGAAGGCATTCAAGTTGGATATTACAAAATGGGAAGAAGACTTATAGAAGAAGGGTCAGGAAGCTTTCCATGTTGAGGAAATAGCAAGAGAAGAGCAGGCCCAATTCTGGGCTCTGGGTAGTGAGTGGACAGGCCAGCCTGGCCACAGCTGCGGGCCATCCCTTGGGAGACAGACAGACCCTACGTCTGGAAAGCAGGGCTAGAGTCTCATCAGTGAGTGGGGTGGTGAGGGAGTTTGGAGCTTATCCTGTGAGCTAGAATTTCTCCTAGCATGGTCCACAAATATCACATCAGAATTGTGTGATGTTGCTTTGTAAAATGCAGATTCCAAGGCTTTGTCTCATATTGGAGGCAAAGAGGCTAATGGGGTCAAGGCCATGTCCGTGAGAGGAAGTGGCTGCAGCTGGGATATAGATGACAACCTAAGTATGATTCAGATTGGTGTCACCTGTAGCAGGGTGATGGCCTGCCAGGTCCCAAGGAAGATCCTGAGGCTGGAACACACAATCCTCCTAACAAGCAGAACTCAGACCTGGCACCTTGCCAGAGTCACACTGTCAGTCACTTGGAGGTGTGGACTTCCCTCATCCACTCTCAATCTCAGGCCCTGGGGTGGTCCTAGAGATGCTGTAGGTGGAGGAGGGCAGGCATGGTGAATGCCCTGATGCCCAGCCCACCTGGTGCACAGTGGGGTTGGTCAGTCACCATTAAGCAAGTAAGGGGAAAGGTAGGGTGGGTGGCCAGTGACTGGCTGGACACATAATAGGAAGACAAAGGAGAGTGGGGTTCAGGAGTAGCTCTGCTGTTGCAAGGCTGAAGGTTTAAGGGGACAGTGGCAGAGAGAGAGAAGATGAGCTCTATGCCAACCTCATCTTGGTGGGACAGCCAAGATGAGCAGCTAGAAGCCCAGGACCAGGGACTGTTAGGCAGCGGAGGTGATGTGTGCAGCTGTGGAAGCCAAAAAGAAGACAAGATGAGCCATGCAGAAGGAGAGGCAAGTGAAAGATTAGGAACCAAAGCCTGAGGGCGGGAGAACACAGGCATCAGGAAGAAAAGGCCTCAAGAAGCTGGAGCAGCCAGGGCAGAGGCAGGGTGAGACAGGAGGAGGATTTGAGCAGCCAGTCACCTGGGCAACTTAGTTTGGGCCCTCTTTAGAATGAAGCCAGCCAAACTAAAAGCAATTATGTCACAGGTAAATGAAAATATCAATCAATATAAAACTGAAATCGCAAGTTTCTGTTTGCTTGAGATTTATGTTCCCAGCTGGCATGGCTGCAGGTGTGGGAGAGAGAGTGGAAACTAGACCCGCCTGCCCCACCTGTCAGGACAGGCCCTGCGCTCGCCTCTGCTCGGGCCCTGGCTGGCATGCTTCCTTGGGACCATTCTGGTGCTCCTAAACCTCTGCCTTCCTCTCCAGTGCCTGTCTTAGCACTGTTCTCTCTTCCTTTTCCTGTCTTTATTCATTCAACACACATTGATGGCTGGCAATGGTTTGTTCAGAGGGAATTGCAGAGGTCCCAAACCCAGCAGGACCTATGCGTCACCCACTGGGGAGCTTTAACCTACAGATAGGATTCCTGGACCTGCAAATTCAAGATGCCTAAAAGCAGGGAGTGGCTGGCAGTGCCTGTGTTCTCACAGCAGCCTAGCCTGAGCAGCCTGTCCATAGGACCTCTGTCAATTTCCTGTTCTGGAGCAGCTGTGCCCAGCCTGGGGGCTGCGGAGGCAGTACACTTGGGCCCAGGTATCTGGGTGTTCCCTCCATAAAGCCCTGAAAATATAGGATCTGGGCAGCTTCCCAGCCGTCCTCCCAGAGCTTACAGTCTCCTTCCATTGATCCCGGTACACCACAGAACTCCTCCCCTCCCCCAGTCCCACCATCGCCATTCTTATCCATCCTCAAAGGGGTGGCACATTCTTAAATTCAGCTCTGCTTAGACATAAGGTGCCAAGCACTGTTCTGGGTGACAAAGCCCTGCCTCTTGAGGTTATGCACTCGTGGAGAAAATAGACAAATCTATGTCACTGTATCTATCTATATGTAGGTATATGTATATAGCACACAGATTATTATATAATATTTTGTAAGATATTAAAGATATAAGCACATATAAAATAAAGATAAAGATACTATCTTTTCCTTAAGTAAATTATATAGTATGTGACAAGGTAACAGAAAGGAAAGAGAGTGCTGGGGGCTGGTAAATTGTTGGGATTTTGAAATCAAGTTAAGCATATGGTCGACAGCTGAGGGTGGGAAGGAGGCCAGGACTACTGGTATTGGGAAGACTATCAGCAAAGGTGGGACTGCCCTGGGGGCACAGCAAGGTGGCCAATGTGGCTGGGTGGTGAGTGGGGTGCAGGATCAGAAGAGCCTGGGGCAGAAGGTGGCCAACCCTTGGGAAACCCTGGGAGGTCTGAGCAGAGAAGTGTCCTGCTGTTCCAAATGTTCTCTGGTCCACCCTGGCCACAGTGTGGAAACTGCTCTGGAGGAGGCAGGGGCAGCAGCTTGAGGCCTTCTACGAGGCTAGTGATGCCATCCAGAAGTAATGGAGTCACTGACCAGGTGGCACCTGTGGAGGCCACAGGAAAGGGTCAAGTCCTGGCTCTAGTCTGAGGTCTAGCCAGCACAAATTGCCAACAGATGGGATGTGAGGTGAGAGAGTTTCAAAAGAAGAGCCCTGCTGACATTTAACGTGTGCTCACTCTTCTCTCAAGCAAGTCAGCCTTTCCAAGCCTCAGTTTCTCCATCTGTAAAATGGGCTGTTTGGATAGATAACTTCCAGGATCCCTTGTGGCTTAGAAATTTGCTCTTTATCTCAGGTCACTGGGGGTTGGGGTGGTCAGGGAGGACTCTGAGGAAGTAGGGTGGAACTTGAGCTTAAGAAAGGACTTGACCAGACACAACAGACAAGAGAGCAAGGGACAAGGGCATCCAGGCAGAGGGCTGCAAGGCCCATGAGTGATGCCCAAGGAGTGAGTGGACAGATGCTGCTGCTGGAGCACTGGGCCCTGGTAGGAGGGCGCCACGGGAGTACAACTGCACACTACTATGCCCTATGGAATAAACCAGCAGGTTCAGGGCACAAGCATATTTTGCAAACACTGAGGCCCTCAATTTTGAACATTTTCAGATGGACATGCTCAGGCAGGAAGGAACAAGGCTTGGCTCCTGGCCGGGGAGAGTTAACCTCCTGGCCCAGCATTGCATAACCACAGAGTCTGCTGAGTGCAAGGAGACTCTTCTGTGTGGCAGCCAGAGTGGCAAGCCTGGTGGCTCCGGGCTCTGGCACCATCCTGCAGCGGAACAAACAGCCCTCCCTTCCCAGATAATGGCCCTCATTGAGCATTGTGTCCGTGGCCAGCGCCCAGCACAGGGCAGCTCAGCCTGGGTAAGTTTCCTCTCTTGGCTGCTTAGCAAAATATTTACACTACGCCTTTCTAGTAAGACAGTTCCTAGGAACCAGCAGTCAGAGAGAGCTGGGAAAATGGGGCCATCAGTCACCCTGCTCCTAGCTCAGGGAAATACTGCCACACACCCAATGTGGGAGCCTGGCATGGTCATTGGCCTCCAGAATTCTTTAGTAAAATAAAACACTGAACTAGAAGATGTTGAAAAGCCTGTCTAGCTCCAAAAGCATCCACAACTTCTCTAATTGAAGAATGAGTTCCATTTTCTTATGATTTTGGGGGGCTTGTGTTTATTATATTACAGAGAGCCTCTTTCTCATAAAGGCATGTATGTGATTGGGGAAGCTGGAGACAAGAACTCTGAATGCTCCCTGCTTGTGTCTCTGGTGCTGCCGTGTTGATGGCAGAAGACATATCATGCCTCTCCATGTGGCCTTGAATGGGGAGGAAGAGGCATAGGCCAGGTCACTCCAGAAGGGGCTGCATTTTTACCAGTATCTGGACCAAGCAGTATCTGCAATTGTGTTATCAGAGGAACATTTGAACAAACTAGGGAAGAAAAGAGACTACCTCTAAGGAAGAGAAACTGGGTTGTCCTGGAGAAAAAAAGGCCTGAGGTGTTCTGTGTGGTCCTCCAGATAAAATCAAAATCAATGAGTGAAAAATCACATGGTTGATTATTGGGATGATGCCTCAGACAATAGGCCCTGTAGCTATTTTAATACACACACATGCAGTCACACAACCTCTAAGCCCTGGTCTCACTCCTGAGAATCTGGTGTATGGAACAATAGCAGCCGTAAGTGCACAAAGGATATTTATTGCATAATTCTAGTGGCCAAAAATTAGAAAAAAATGTATAAAAACTAAACAGTGGGAAAAGTTTGAAGATGTCATTTCTAAACCACAGCCCGTCATTCAGCTGTTAACAAGACAGACAGATCCTGTCTCTGATTGGAAAGGAAGTATTTATAGTGGTTAGGAACAGAGTTCAGACCCAGATCTCATCACTTACAAGCTCTTCTGCACGACCTTTCTGACCACCTGTCTCCTCTTAGTGTAGGGATTGTGGTAGTGCTGCCCTTTAGGCTTGCAGGGGGAGTAACTAGTGTATATGAGTCCTCCGGATAAAATCAGCAGAAAGAGCTTATAACTGTACCTGCTATATGCTCGCTGCTCAAAACATGCTGGTCTTTGACCTAGAAAGATTGCCCATGAGAAAAGCAAGGTTCAGAGAAATGTTTGCAGGGTGATGCCATGTTTGTAAAAACAAAAACATTCTCCTGATCTTACCCTTATCTCTTGCAAAAGAAAGTAAAAGAAAATTGCGTGTATCTATCCCAGATAGTGAGTGGCCATAAATGTACTCTGTAATGGTGGCTTGAGTCTTGTATGGGCGCTCAGGTCAGTACCCTTGGCGTCCTATCAAACCCTAAGATATTGTGGGTCCATCTTGGCAATCTCAAAGAACATCCTATCCTGCATTTGGCTGAATGGAATAGTCATTGTTTACAAAAATATATGTGCCAAGATGTGCTTTATGCAGGTGGGGAACAAAGACATTGGTTGGTGGCTTATAGAACTGTTCATGGCACTGATGTGGCACTCATCAGGGGGAGCCCACACAATTCCAGTTGGCACAATCTAAGTGTCTTCCTCAACCCAGCTGGGTTTGTGTGAGCCACACCAACAGTGATGCCATGGCCCTGTTTAAGATGAGCTCTGCCTTGGTCGGCCACAGTCATGCCCAGATTTACCCTCACATGCCACAGGCTTTGGGACCGGAGGGAGAGCTGACAGGCCCAGGAGTCCCCCCAGCTGGGGAAGTAGCTGTCATAGAAATTAGTCCTTTCTCCACTTTGGATAAACCACTTGAGATGGGGTATGGAGTGTTCCATTAGCAGAGAGAAAATATACTTGTTAAAGGGATCTTTGAGTTTTTAATGTATTCAACAACTGTACACCATTTTCAAAATATTTCATCCAAACAACAGCAAAATAGATGATAATATAACAAACAGCAGGGAACCCTACTTCTAAGAATGATTTAACAAATAGAGTGGAAGTCCCTGCATAGCCCTCCACAATGACAGGTCCCTCCCTCTGGAGGTGACCATTGTCTTGGGGTTGCCATGCCACGGTTGTGTTCTGAGAATCCAGCATGCATCAGGCAGAGTGCCTGCTGCGGGGTTTACCCTGTGCTTCCAGGAGCTGGGTGAGACCCCAGCCCTCTCTGCTGACACTTCTTTCCTATCAGAGTCTCCTGGTGAGCTTTAATTTTTGCCCCTGAATGTCCACCTTCTTCTGGGCCAGTGAAAAAGGCGGTGCTGGAAAGTCCCAACACCTTCTCTGTCACTAGCCTTGTGATCCTGGGCAAGTCCCCTCTCCTCCCTTGGCCCTACCATCTTTGGTGGGCTTGAAACTAGACACTGCTTAAGAGCTTCTCACTGCATAATCTTGTGGTGTGATGGGGAAGCTCAGCCCAGAGCTCACCCGGGGAGCATCTCCCCTCACTCACCAGATGACCAGGGAGAGCCCCAGCACATCTGTGGGTGAGGACTCAGGGCTTATTTCCCAACAGTGGGGCAGAAGCCACTCATAGAATGTGAGGTGACTTTAGGAAAACATGGGTGAGATTCTTTAAGTTATTAGCCATTTATTTAATTTGACAAAAAACTAGATTTGGTGGTTCCTCCTATGATCCCTTCTTATTGCTTAGGAAGAGGTAATATTGAAACAAGTCGAATCCATGTCAATATAAATTAAAATATTACAAAAATAAGAGTATGAGATGATGGTGTGTATTTCTGGCAAAAAGTTGTGATGGTCATCACCAGATGGCACAGTGTTCCCCAGACAGGGGCTATGACTTAAAAGTGGAGCCCGCCTGGCTTTCTGAGACTCTGGAAGAGCCAGATGCCCCCCTGGCTCAGTGCTGGACGTCAGAGCACAGAAGTCTGGGGAGCCTGACATCATGAATGGCTCCCTACTTAAAATAGCATAAGAGAAATTTCCTGCAGATCCTAGTACCAAGAAGAACTTGGATTTTCCCGAGGAACTGGTCTGTTTATCACCGGGACACTGAGACTGTGCAACTATGTTGCCGTTTTTATCCTTGACTGCCAGGAAGCTGTGTGAGTCCAAAGAGCCAAACAGAGCTGCCATGTGGGCCCTTCTAAATAACGACTTATCTACCTTCTTCCATCCTTCTGGTCTCCCATTTGCCCTGGGTTTATTTTTTATTTTCTGTTTGTGTTACTGTTTTGTTTTCGTAAGCCACCTCAGATCTCTGTGGAATAGAGCAAGTTAAATTTGCAAAGACACAGAAAGGGAATTAACAAATTAATTAACCTATGCATGACCTGCACGCAACCAAAGCATTCTTGACTCTGCTCAGCCTGTTGGGATTTCCTGTGAAGAGTCGCTTCCCTACGTCTGGGTTAACATGAGCAGGTCTAGACAGTGAGGCAGTTGGGATGGTCACCACCTGTTCTGCAACCACCAAATCGGGGTGAGGCGGGGACCTGCATCCTCTATTGAGCTGAGGCCATCTCAGAAATGAGATTCCCCCTTTAGACTCAGAATAGCAAGTCCAGGGCTGGTGACCCATGAGACCACCTCCATCCTCACCAGAAAATGGGGTTTTCTACAGCTGTTCTTTGAAGAGGAGCATTCCAAGTGCAGGCCCATGCATCATCAGTCCTAACCACTCTAGTTCCCCTGCTGGCCCCAGACTGCCCATGCTGTGACTAATCTCGCCCATGCCACTACCTACACAGCCCAACCCCATCGACAGAGGGTGCCAAAAAAATGTATACATGTTTTTAAAAAAGAAAAAGCTATATTTAAATATATATATGTGTGTGTATATATGTTTTTTAAAAAGAAAAAGCTATATTTAAATATATATGTGTGTATGTGTGTGTATACATATATATATATATATATGTGTGTGTGTGTGTGTATACACACACATTTTAAGACTGAGTCACCCTGGTAGAATGCCATGGCATCACAGCTTACAGCAACCTTAAACTTGGGCTTGAGCGACTCTCTTGTTTCAGTCTCCCAAGCAGCTGGGACTATGGGCACCTGCCACAATGCCTGGTTAGTTTCTCTATTTTTAGTAGAGACAGGGTCTCACTCTTGCTCAGGCTAGTCTCCTGAGCTAAGACAAGGAGACCTGCCTCAGCCTCCCAGAGTGCTAGGATTATAGGCGTGAGCCACCACGCCTGGCCCTGTATTAAAATTTTAATACTCAAAGCTGGCATTCTTTCTTTCTTTGGGATGCTGGCCTTTCTCATGCTCCTTTTCTCTCTCCCGGCCCCCATCTTCCCCTCTTTCACTCCCTGCTCTCTGTTCTCTTCTCTCTCTTTCTCATCTTTCCCCCCTACTCTCTTCCCTTTCTCTAATATAAAATGAACTTATACTTTTATGTTCTAAAAAACAATTTAGTACTTTATATGTGTATACCAGTAACAAAAGGTGAATACATCTCTTATAATTGCAGAAGTCAAACATGGCTTGAGTGTTATGATTTTAATATAGTCATTTTTTTCCTTCCTTAAAATGTGTATATATTTGGGGAGCACCCTCTGTATCTGCTTCTGAACCCCATGCTGTCCTGGCGGCTCATAGTATCTGGCTCCACCTTGCATGATCTCACAGGCATTACGGCCTCAGAACGCCTGGGGCTCAAGGAGCTCTGGGAGATACCATGGAACACTGATATTTTTATTGAAAATGATGAGAAATATTATTCCAAGTGAAAAAAGCCAGACACAGAAGGGCACATATTGGATGAAATGTCCAGAGAATGCAAATTCACAGAGACAGAAAGTAGATAAATTAGTGGTTGGCTGGAGCCTGGGGAAAAAGGAATGTAGAGTGACTGCTAGTGGGTGTGGGAGTTCCTTTTTGGAGTGATAAAAATGTTTTGGAATTAGAGAGATTCACGAGGAATTTGGAATTAGACTTAAAAGGTTGCACAACTTTGTTAATTTTATGGTATGTGAGTTATATCTCATTTTTGAAAAATCAAATGATCAGACACCATTTAAAGAGTTATATTTATGAGAGAGATACTCAAAATTCAGAAAATTCTAGCCATTAGAGAGATTAATATGCTCTCTAATTTCAGAAGTTAATATACTCCCTTTTAACAGAAAGAAATTAAAGTGACTTCTCTAAACTATCTATTAACTGAGGTTTCCACCATTTTTAACTTCACTCATTCATTCATAGCCATGAGCGCCTACTTTGGCAGCAGGCATAGAGAACATGAAGGTGATTAAAAACAGCCCCTGCTCTCCCAAATCTGCAGCTAGGGAGATAGGCAAGTGAAAACTTGAGTACAATGAAGGGCTACCATATAAACTGTGATGAGCCCCATCCCCACAAATCCCCAAGGTGAGCAGTCCAGAATTGGCAGTGCCACAGAGAGGGGAGCAAGACAGGGGTGTGCTCCTGTTTGGGAAAAAGAACTCACTCTCCTGGGCCGAAAGCCCATTGGGAAACCTGTCTGGGGAGGAATGCAGCATTCTAGAAGGGTTTGGAGCTCTTGGGAAGGCTTGGTGGGGGCGTCTGCAGGGAGCCTCAGCACTGACTCAGTGCCCAGCACTCCAGGCTACCCTCCCCTTCTCCCTCCCCTGGCATCCCCTGTCCTTCCCAGGTCCCTCAGAGCCTCCCTGGGCCCTTCCTGTTGGCTACAAGGTGCTGCATTCACCCTGCTAGGCCAGGCTATAACAATAATGAGCAGAGATGGCCCCATTTCTGCACAACAAACAAGAAACACAGTTTCTAGGTTCTTCTGAAGTTCTGGATGAAGGCACCAGGATTTTAGACCCTCAAGGGCCCAGCTCTGCCCATCTCTCCAGGGGCTGGCATCACAGTGCACTGGAGGGAGGCACTCAGGAAGGTAATGACTCTAGGCCTCAGTGAATTCATTTTTTATGCCAACAAACCCATCCTGGCCCCCTGAGTTAAGGATATCATATTTGTGCAGGCTAAGGATAGGCTGGGTATACTGGAGTGAGTCAGATCCTAGGTGGGACTTGGGGAGACCCTAGATCTTCAAGAGGCATTGCACTGAGGATGCATCCTGAGTTGGGGGTCCATCTCACTGAATTCTGTTTCCTCATCTGCAGAATGAGGTGACAAGGCCTTTCCCAGAAATCTATTTTGAGGAACTGCTCAATGGAGAAGTGATGCTCAGATATACTGGGTTTGCAATCTAAGGGGGCAGGTTGTCTCTGCAGGGAGGAACTTAGGTGAGATTAAATGAGATGGTGACTACAAAAGCCTTTGGCGAGCTATAATCACTACACCAATATATGGTGGCACTGTTAGTATTATTATCTGAAAGAGAGGTGTTAGCACATCCAGAGGAAGGAGCTATTGGTCTGTCTGGGACAGTGGAGGCCCCTGGGAGAAGTTGGCAGTGGTGACAAGTACGAATGGTCTGAACAAAGAAGGGAAGTGGGAGACCAGGCATCAGGCCAAGGGAGGGACTTGCACTATGGCCAGGAGGCAGAAAGGGTGGGGAGATGGGGGTTGGGAGCACAGGGAGAACATCCAGACAATCAGAAAGGTGAGGCCAGCTCAGGTCCTGTAGAAAAAGCCAGGGATGTCAAGAAGGGGGAGTTCCTATCCACATATACCTGGTTAGAAGGCTCAGAAAAGGCCAAAATAGGCCTTGCAGGTGAGCAGGCCTTGAGCTGCTGGTGGACCCAGGGTACAGAGAAGAAGCATCCAGAATGCCAGCAGATAAGGTCCCCAGAGCCTAACCACAGTCAATACCCTAGGTTTCAAATGTGAGTGAGATCAGGCAGCACAGATTGGGAGGAGACTTGCTTAGGCTGCCCAGTAAGGCAGGGGTAAAGCTAAGTCTCCAGATCCCCAGACCTGAACAAAATTCAAATTTTCCCTTTTGCTCTTGATTAAATTCCACACACAGAGGTTATGTGGGAAGACACTTACAGTGTGCAACCCCAGGGCCATCTATCTGCCTGGACTCGAAGCCTCACCCTGAATGTGTGACCTTCTGGGCCTTAGTTTCCTCTTCTGTAAGACGGACTTGAAAACATTATCTACCTCATAGGGTTATTTTGAGGAGTCAGTATACAGCAGGCGCTCAGCAGAGTGCCTGGTGCTTTGTGCTCCGGAACATCAGTATGTCTCATTCTTATTCCAGTGGCTGCACAGTTTGTGTCTTTGTCACAGGATGTGATTCACCTTTCTCAAGCCACCAGTCCCTTTGCCAGTGGACAGCTTATCTTTGCTTCTGGCTCTTTTTTCCCCTCAATTAAATAAATGCCCTTGACTTGAACTTGTTCTATGAGGAGGAATTTGGATTATGTTATAATCCATTCAATTTGGCATTTGTCTATTCATCAGTTCACTCATTCATTTGTTCCCAATGCTGTGTAAGCAATGTGACCTGGCTTGGAACATGGGCAGACACAGAGTAGTAGTTCTCAAAGGGTCCCCCTGTGCTCCCACCCCAAGCCCTCAGCCTTCTGCTGGGTTGAAATTTTCAAACTCACCTGGTTGGCATGGAAAAAAAGGATATTTGAATTGCAAGAGCACATTTTCCATACTTCAGCATCAGAAAATCATTCTTGACCACATCATATTGCTCAGTGAAGATAGAGAGAGAGCATGGGGTTCAGGGTTGAGTTTGAGAAGGCCAAGGACTACTCCCCTTGAACACCTATATGGTGTCTTCCCGGAGCACTCTGAGAGCTCAAATGCTGTCAAAAAAGAAAGATCTGAAAGTCAGATTAGGACCTGAAGTAATAATTCTTGACAAGAAATTGTGGTTGGTTATTCAATATTTATGGACCGAAACTGAGCTCCCTGAGCAGGGCTTGAATAGCTGGACAGACTGTGCTCTGGCCCATGGGGTCCTCTCACAACTGAACAAACAGGGGCCAGTGGGCATACCCTCCCAGTGACCTGTATTCAGGAGTGGTTTTCAGAAGCCAGTTATCCTGTCTCTTTGGGTCTGCCTTACAGTGTCCCTTTCAAGAGGTTTCACTTTGATGCTCTTCCCTCCACCCAGTAAGACTCCACTAGGCCACCAGCCCCAATCCTCTCTTGTTCTTACAAGGTACCCACACTTAGGCTGGGCACGATGGCTCACACCTGTGATTTTAACACTCTGGGAGGCCAAGCTGGGTAGATTGCTTGAGACCATGAGTTTGAGACTAGTCTGAAATAGAGCAAAACCTTGTTTCTACTAAAAAATAGAAAAACTAGTTGAGCATCATGGCAGGTGCCTATAGTTTCAGATACTTGGGAGGCTGAGGCAAGAGAATGCTTGACCTTTAGAGAATGAGGTTACTGTGAGGTATAACACCATGGCATTCTAGTCAGGGAAACAGAATGAGACTCTGAAGAAAGAAAGAAAGAAAGAAAGAAGGAAAGAAGGAAAGAAAGAAAAAGAAAAGAAAGAAAGAAAGAAAGAAGGAAAGAAGGAAAGAAGGAAAGAAGGAAAGAAGGAAAGAAAGAAAGAAAGAAAAAGAAAAAATTACCCACACTTTGACAGACTTTAATTATTAAGCACCATTTGTGTGCCTGCCACTGTTCTAGGTGCTAGCCTGCATAAGACAGGCTCCTTGGCCTAAAAGAACTCTGTCCCTTATGGGGAGAAATTATTACAACACAGTGTGAGACTTGTAATAGGAGCAAAGTGGTGTGCAGGATACAGAGGTGCTTAACTAAATGTAAGGGGAAGGCCCAGTAAGCTCACTGATGTATGGGGTGATGTATTAGGTTCTCCAGAGAAACAGACCAACAGTAGAGGGTAGGGGTGGGGAATATTTTTAAGGAATTGTTGATGCAATTATGAAGACTTGGCAAATCCAAAATCTGCCAGCAGGCTACAGACCCTGAGTGGAGTGGCAGAGTTCAAAGGTGGTCTGCCAGGATAATTCCCTTCTTTTCTGGGGAAGTCAAGTATTTTCTTTTTCCTCTTAGGGCCTTCAACTGACTGGGTGAGGCCCACCCCCATTGCCAAAGATCATCCACTTTACTCAGAGCCTAGCAATTTAAGTGTTAATCTCATCTAGAAAATGCCTTCACAAACATCTAGAATAATGTTTGACCAAACATCCAGGCCCATAGCCTTGCCAAGTTGACACATAAAATTATCTGCTGGTGGATTTGAAGGACATTGAGTTTGTCGCATGCCTAGAAGGGACAGGGCACTTCTGTCCATGGGAATAGCATGGCTTCTGAGCCTTTTCTATAGCTGGAACACACAGGAAGAATGGGAAAGGTGAGGCTGGAGACACAGGCAGGAGCCACACCATGGGGTTTTCCCCAACTACTGGGGAGCTAGAAGGGTCTAATCATTATGGATTAGAGATAGCCTTAGGGCAGCTTTTAGAGTAGTGGTTCTCAACCTTCCTAATGTCACAATGTATTTTCATTGTTAAAAAGCAGTTGGAACCTACAGGATGGTTTGGAACCCCTTTCTCCCTTTCTCCTGGTACACAGTGGAAAGCTCACTGATTCTATAGTTGACAGGGTACAGGGGACTGGCTGGGCAGCTACCTCCAAAGCCAAACGTAGCCTGCCGGGTAACCCACACTGAGGCCCTCAGCCCCTTGGGCAGTCAAGTCATTGACTGCTGACCATAGACCACCAGGCCACCCTGGCATTGTGCCTTAGTGGGGGCCCAGATTTGGGGGCATCAAGTGCATTCTTCATAAGCACAGACTCCATGAAGTTCTGAGATGGATCTCTCAATTGAAAGGGCCTATCTTTGAAAGATCACTGGCCTCTCAGCCAAAGAGTCACAAAAGCATTGATTTCCTAACTGCTGGAGCACATGTGTCTACCTTCACCTCTTCCCTAGGAACTGTTATGAAGATTGAGAGAGACATTTTTTAAGGATGACATCATAATAGCATTTAAAAACAAGATAGGAAGTCATCCTTAGACCAGAAATGTTCATAAATCTCAGGAAGATAGGAAGCTCATAAGATCGCATAGTCAGGGGAATTGGAGCAGAAAACATTGCTGTGCAAGACCTCAGAAATCTGAGTGATTTTTGTCCCAGGCAAGCTAAGCATAGTTCAGGCCAAGAGCCAACAAAGCCAAGAATGGGAATGTGTTGCCAGTGTCCTCCCCTGAAGAACTCTTCAAGAGAGCAAGTACAGTTCGACCCCTCCTTGCTTTCTTCACAAAGAGGCAAGAGGCCAGGGGAAGCCAGATTCCAAGAAATGCTCTCTAAGGAAAGTAACGGGGCCAAGATCTGACAGAGAAGCTGGGTAGGGGAGCTCCAGACCTCTCCAGCAGGTTGGGCGTGGGCAGGCAAGTGGGGAAGCACTGGCAGCTCTCCCTCCGGGTGAAGTATAGCATTGTGCCTGCCATGGAGAAAAGTCTGTCTTTTGGCTATTGTGGGAGTTCTCTGGCTGGCTTGCTGTCCTCACTCCTTACAGGGAGACCTGTCGTCATGCTTCACCCTCTTGCAGAGAGTCTTCCCATAGCCTTCACCATCACAATCAAGGGTGACCCTATATAAGAAATAAACCAAACACCTCACAGGGAGCCCTATATCTTAATCATTTCATCAATACCTTTTTTCTCTTCTTCTGTAGTGATGGAAATGTCAACAGGGCACATGGTTGCCCAGCTAAACAAATACACATCCTAGCCTACCTAGAAGCTAGATGTGGCCAGGTGCTCATGTGAAATGGAATTATATGTACAACTCCCAGGCCTGTCCTCCGCTTTCTCTTTCCCACTGACTAGGGTGCAGATGCGATAGTAGAAGATGGAAGCCACATGCTATGGATAACAGAAGAGCAAGATCAGAGATGCCCACACTTAGACTGTTGTATGAGCCAGAAATAAATTTCTGTCTTATCTAAGCCACTCTTAGGTCCTTCTTACAGGAACTAGAACCTATATCCTAACACATATACTAACTTTATAACATAATCCCATCATTCATAAATATATGTGGACAACCGGAATCACCAAATGTTAGAAGAAAACCAATAGCATGAAAGAGAAGGCCTAACATGGCCTAAAAAAAAAAAAAAAACAAAAACAAAAAGAAAGAAAGAAAGAAAAAAGAAGAGTTCATTCCAAAGGAAATGTTTCAAATATAAGAAAACCCTAAATTAAATTATTAGTAGTATCCTAACAAGAATTGAGAAGTTATTTCATTTAATACATGGGAATAGGTTGCTATGAAGATGACACAATAGAAGAAAAGGAAATAATTTTTGAAAATTAAAAATATAATTATAGGAAAAAATTCAGTGGAGGAACTGAATGACACAATGGATATGGATAAAGATCAGGTTGGTGATCTCAAAGATAAAATCAATAAAATCTCCCAGAAACTAGAGCAAAATATTAAGAAGAAAAAAATTAAAACCCATGGAGAAGAGATCCAGTGGTTCAGTATCTATCAAATAAGAGATTTAGGGGGAGAAGGGTAGAAATAGTTAAAGATATAACAAAAGAAATTTCCCTTGAGTTGAGTAAATAGAAAGCTCACACTGAATTCAGGACCCGAATTAGTGAAATAAACATTTAGAACCATCTTACTGAAATTTCAGAGCATCAGGGTTAAAAATTGAAAAATTTTCATAGAGAATCAAAATTTACATCAGAGTTTCTTATCAATAACATAAGATATTCAAGTACAGTGGAGCAGTACTTTCAAAATTCTGGAGGATAAACTAAGAATCTTATCCTGCCTAATTTTAAAAGCAAAATAATGACTTTTTAAAAAAGTGTAATAGAAAGTTTATCACTTAGTCGATTGTATTTTCTGGAAGAAAACAAAACCTCCTAGGGTTATTTCTATCAGTCAAAAAAGGAATCCAGAAAGATGATTAAATGAGATTCAGGAAGTGAAGAAAGCTATACATTTTTCTTCTTGTGACTAAGTTCCAGTATTATGGAATTACTTTATTCTCCCTTGGGTACATTCGTACTAACTGGCTGCACAGGAACTGATAACCTCACAATCAGGTTGTTCATTAGCTTCACTTGCAGAATTAACCTATAGACTAGGCTTAATTATAATATCAAAGAGAATATAAATATTATGAAACTTAACAGTATAAAAGTAATAACATAGAAATTTGAAGATGGACAAGGGAAAGACAGTGAAAAGAAGGGAATGTGTACAAACTTCATTGTTCATAGCAGAAAGTGACAGATCAGGAAATAGCAACTTAAGTATATTATTGAGAGATACTAAAGGCAATTTCCAGAACCACCAAAAATATGTAACTATCAAAAAGTGTGAGAGGGAGTGGAAGGAAGTGAGGGGAGATGCAAAATATCCCTGAGGTTTCATAGCAGAAAGTCAGTACCATAACTCCATGAGGATGACTTGGAATTCTGGAGCCTAAAAGATATTAGGCTTTAGGGGGATTATCAATTTTAGAAGAAATGGACTCCGTAACCATCAGTACTTTCTGCCGCCCAAACACATCTGTCCTGTGATTCCAGACAGTAGATGGATCATGACTGTGAGACGGCTTGTTCATTCTCTCAAGAATGTTTATGGGGAACTCGTTTAAATAAACAAATCTGAAGGCTGATCTGATTCCTGGCCTGAGCCTCATCTCCCACTACTGTGCTCTGTGCACTCAACACTAACCACACTGGACCACCCACCTTCTCACATGTTCAGGGTTCCCCCCGGTATTTTCTAGTCTTTCCCCATACCTGTCCCCTTCTCTGCTTGGTGAAATCCTGCTTATCATGCTGAGCCCAGCATATAGACTACTAAAGCCTACCCTAGAGAACCCTTCTCCCACCCCCAGTAGCCAGCCTCTGTGAACCTGCTCTGGGTACCTGTTTCTATCATGTCTTCTGCCTTCGCCTTATTGTCTTTTTCTATTTTTGTCTCTCTCCTTAGAGGCTTTGCATTTTTCAAGTGCAAAGTCCATGTCTGTTTTTAAATTGAAGTATAAGCATAACGCAAATGGACTTATGTACACAAATCAGAAGTATACAACTAGAATACTTTTTACGATCATATGTACATGTATTTATGTATATCCATATCAATATGTAAAACAATTCTATACCCAAGAAAGCTACTTCATGCCCCTTCCCAGTAAATAACCACCTGCCCCACCATAGCTAACCACTGGTCTGATTTCCAACACCGTAAAATTTCTCTTGCCTATCCTTTAACTTCATTTAAGTAGAATCATACAGTGTATTTCAGTCTGTTTGGGGCTGCCATAACAGATGACCTGTGGCTGGGTAATTTATAAAGAACAGATATCTGGCCCGGTGTCGTAGCTCCTGCCTATAATCCTAGAATTCTGGGAGGCCAAGGCAGGTAGATTGCTTGAGCTCAGGAGTTTGAGACTAAGCTGAGCAAGAGTAAGACCTCATCTCTACTAAAAATAAAAAAACTACCCAGGCATAGTGGCACATGCCTGTAGTCTTGGCTCATCAGGAGGCTGAGACAGGAGTATTGCTCAAGCCTAGGAGTTTGAGTTTGCTGTGAACTAGGATGCCACCGAGCAATGGAGCGAGACTGTCTCAAAAAACAAACAAACACACACACACACACACAAAATCCAGGAATTTATTTCTCACAGTTCTGGAGGCTGGGAAGTTCATGTTCAAGTTGTTGGTCTCTGTTACGTGGTGAGGGTCTTTTTGCTGTATTGTTACATGATAAAAGACAGAAGAGCAAGTGAGGTGAATGCCCTTAATCAGGCTGGGTATGAGGGCACCTAATCCCACACGATAGGGAGGAATCTTCATGGCCTTTCAAAACCTCTTAAAAGCTCTACCTCTTAATACTATTACATTGGCAACACCTGAATTTTGGAGCAGGCATATACAATCATAGCACAGTAAGCAGTCTATTTTGTTTGAATTCCTTTGCCTATTGTTATATTTATAAGAAACATATTTTTGCCTATAGCAGTATTTCTTTCTTTTTTATTACTATGTAACAATTCTTGCAAGAGCATACCACTATTTATCCATTCTATTTATTGTTGGCATTTGAGTTGTTTCCAGTTTTTTGTTATTATTAATAAAACTGCTATGAACATTCTTGTTTGTGTTTTCTGGTAGACTTACATACTCATAGGATATAGTCTTATGAGCAGAATGTTTGGATCAGAGAGTAAGTATGCATGTGGTGTTAGATTTTGCCAATCAGTTGTCAAAATGATTATGTCTATTACCTTTGCAAAAACAATGTGCAAAAAAAGGCCCACCCATAAGAGTTCTTTCATAAGAAGAGTTAGCATACATTCTTGCTAACACTTAGTATTATTTTATTTGTTTCATGTTAGCTGTTCTGGTGAATGTGTAATGGATTTAATTCATATTTCTCTAATGAGTAATGGTATTGAGCATTTTTTCCATATGCAATAGTGGTTAGAATATGCAGATGGAAAATTAATAAAGAAACAGATGGCTTGAACACTATAGACCAAATGGACCTAACAGATACATATGAAACATTGCACCCAAAGGCAGCAGAATACACATTCTTTTCAAGTGCACATAGATCCTTCTCCAGAATAGATCTCATGTAAAGTTTCATAATAGGTCTTAACAAATTTAAGAAGATTGAAATTATACCAAGTCTCATTTCTGCCCAGTATGGGCTGAAACTAGAAATCAATAGCAGAAGGAAAACTGGAAAGTTCACAAATATGTGGAAATTAAGTAACACACTCTGAACAACCACTGGGTGAAAGAAGAAAACAAAAAGGAAATTAGAAAATACCTTGAGACAAATGAAAATGAAAACACAACATTCCAAAATTTGAGAGATTAAACAAAAAGCTATACTAAGAGGGAAGCCCAGGGTGATAAATGCCTACATTAAAAAAGAAGAAATAGCTAAAATAAACAACTTACCTTTATACCGTAAGGATCTAGAGTAGCAGTTCTCAACCTATGGGTCATGACCCACAGGAACTGTATTAAAGGGCCACAGCATTAGGAAGGTTGAGAACCACTGATCTAGAAGAAGAAAAACAAAGTCCTGGGTTAGCAGAAGAAAGGAAAAAACAAGAATTAGAGAAAAAAAATTAAAAGAAAGATAAGAGGAATAAAAATCAATGAAATTGAGGGGTTTTTGTTTGTTTGTTTGTTTGTTTTTTTAATAAAAAGCCTGTGGGCTCTCAATCTTTTGTGTTGTTTTTTTTTTTTGCAGTTTTTGGCCGGAGCTGGGTTTGAACCCTCCACCTCCAGCAAATGGGGCCAGGGCCCTACCCTTTTGAGCCACAGGCACCACCCAAAACTGAGTTTTTTTAAAGAGAAATAAAATTGACAAACCTTTAGGTAGACTAAGAAAAAAATAGAAATGATGCAAATACATCAAACCATAAATTAAAGAAGAGATATTGCAACTGATACACAGAAACATAAAAGATCATAAGAGACTATTGTGAACAATTATGTGCCAAAAAACCGGATATCCTGGAGGAAATGGATAAAGTCCTAGAAAAATACAACCCACCAACACTAAATAATGAAGAAGTAGAAAGTCTAAATATACCTATAACTAGTAAAAAGATTGAATCAATAATCAAAAACCTCCCAATAAGGAAAAGCCCAGGCCAGAGGCTTCTCTGGTAAAGTCTAACAAATATTTAAAAAAGAATTAACATCAATCTTCTGGAACTTTTCCAGAAAGTCAAAGAGGAGGGAACACTTCCAAACTTATTTTATGAGGGCAGGATTATTCTGATATGAAACCTAAACAAAGATATCACAAGAAGAAAAAAAAAACTGCAGGCCTATAGATAAAAAAATCCTCATCAAAATACCATCAAATCAAATCCAACAATGTATTAAAAGGATTATGGACCATGACCAAGTGGGATTTATCTCTGGGATACAACATACGAAAATCAATTAATGTGATATGTACTACATTAATAGAATAAAGACTTAAAACTACATAGTAATCTCAAGTGCAGAAAAAACATTTTACAAAATTCAACACTCTTTCATGATAAAAGTTTTCAAAAAACTCGAAATAGAGAGAAAGTACTTCAATACAATAAAGGCCATTTATGACAAGCTCATGTATCATACTCAGTGGTGAAAACTGTGTTTCTTCTGTTGTTGTTTTGGGGACAGAGTCTCACTCTGTCACCTTAGGTAGAGGGCCATGGTGTCATAGCTCAAAGCAACCTCAAACTCTTGGGCTTAAGTGATCCTTTTGTCTCAGCCTCCCAAGTAGCTGGGACTATAGGTACCCACACAGCACCAACTAGTTTTTCTGTTTTTAGTAGATGGGGTCTCATTCTTGCTCAGCTGGTCTCAAACTCCTAAGCTCAAGTGATCTACCTGCCTCACCTCAGCCTCCCAGAGTGCTAAGGTTATAGGCCTGAGCCACTGCACCCAGCTGAAAGCCCTTTCTCTAAGATCAGGAACAAGAAAAGGAAGGATAAGGATGCCCACTGTTGCTGTCTCTATTCAACATAGAAGTACCAGAACAATTAATTGAGAAAAAAGAAAGGTATTTAAATAGGAAAGGGAGAAGTAAAATTGTCTTCATTTTCAGGCAGTATGATAGGAAACCCTAAAGACTCCATTAGAAAAAACTTTGGAACTAATTAACAAACTTAATAAAGTTTCTGGATACAAAATCAATGTGCAAAAATTAGTTGCATTTCTTCTATGTGCTAACAACAAACTATCTGAAAAATAAATTATGAAATGAGCCTATTTACAATAGTGCAAAAAAGAATAAAATGAGCAATAAATGAGCAAAGAACTTGAATAGACACTTTTCCAAAGAAGGTCTCAAAATGGTCAGAAGGACATGAAAAAATGCTTGACATCACTAATAATTAAGGAAATGGAAATCCAATTTAGGAATAAACTTAACTAAGGAGATGAAGACTTGTATACTGAAAACTATAAAACATTGATGAAAGAAATTAAAGAAGACACAAACAAATGGAAAGTCATCTTATGTTCATGGATTGGAAAAATTAATATTGTTAAAATGTATATGTTACCCAAAGCAACCTACAAATTCAATGCAATCCCTATAAAAATCCCAATGACATTTTTCACATAAATAGAAAAAAATAATTCTGCTATGGAACCACACTAAACCACAAACAGCCAAATCCATCCCGAGAAAGAACAAAGCTGGCATCATCATATTTTCTAATTTCAAAATATGCTACAAAACTGCAGTAATCAAAACAGAATGGTACTGGCATAAAGACAGACAGACATAGGTACCAATGAAACAAAGTGGAGAGCCCAGAAATAAATCCACAAACATGTGGGACTGGTTTCCGACAAGGGTGCCAAGAATACATGCAATGAAGAAAGAATGGTCTCTTCAACAAGTGGTGTTGGGGAAATTGGATATTCACATGCAAAGGAATGAAATTGGATCCTTATCTTACAACATACATAAAAATCAACTCAAAATGGATTGAAGTCTTGAGCCTAAAACCTAAAACTAAAATTCCTAGAAGAACGTAGGGGAAAAGCTTCATGACATATGCTTATTCGCCATTTAGATAACCTCTTGCTTATAGCGCCTGTTAAGATATTTTGCCATTTTTTAAATCATAGTAAAATACACATAACATAAAACTTATCATCGTAATTATTTTTAAGTTCAGCATTATTAAGTATATTCACATTGCTGTGCAATCTCCAGATTCCTTTTCATTTCACAGAATTGAAACTCTGTACCCATAAAGCAATAGCTCCCATTCCTCTCTCCCCACAGCCTCTAGAAACCACCATTCTCCTTTCTTTCCTTGTGAATTTGACTACTCTAAATATCTCATATAAGTGAAATCATATAGTATTTTGTCCTTTTGTGACTGGTTTATTTCAGTTCTCATAATGTCCTCAAAAGTAATTCATATTATAGCATGTGTCAGAATTTCTTTCCTTTAAGACTAAACATTCCATGACGTGTGTGTGTGTGTGTGTGCGCACATCACATTTTGTTTATCCAAATAGACATCTGGATTGCTCCCACCTTTTCGCTATTGTGAACAATGTTGTTGTGAACATCAGTGTACAAATATCTCTTTGAGACCCTGCTTCAATTCTCTTAAGTATATATTATACCTAGAAGTGTAATTACTGGATTATATAACAATTCTATTTTTAATTTTTTGAGGAAACACCACCCCTGTTCTCCATAGAGGCTGCACCATTTTACATTCCCACCAGAGCACAAGGATTCCAGTTTTTCCATATCCTTATTGATGCTTCTTTCTCCTCCTCCTCCTTCTTCTTCTTTCTCCTTCTTCCTCTTCTTCTTCTTCTTCCTCCTCCTTCTTTTTTGTTAGAAACTGCCGCCTTCTTCTTCTTCTTCTTCTCCTCCTCCTCTTCTTCTTCCTCCTCTTCTTGTTAGTAGCCACATATTCTAATGTGTGTGAGGTGGTATCTCATTGTGGTTTTGATTTTCATTTTCCTAATAATTGGTGATGTTGAGCATCTTTTTTTCCATGTGCATGCTGGCCATTTCTAGATATTCTTTGGAGAAGTGTCTATTCAAGTTCTTTACTCATTTTTTAACCATTTGCTTGCTTTTCTTGTTCCTCAGTTGTAGGATTTCTTTACATATTCTGGCTAGAATTCCTTATCAGATATACAATTTGCAAATATTTTGTCTCATTCTGTAGGCTACCTTTTTACTCTGTTGATTTTTTCCTTTGCTACACAGAAGTTTTAAATTTGATGTAGTCCAGTTTATCTGGTTTTACTTTTGTTACCGTTTGGTGTCAAATTTAAGAGGTTATTGTCGTGAAGTTTTTCCCCTGCATTTTCTTCTAAGAGTTTTATAGTTGTAGCTCTTAAGTTTAGGTCTTTGATCCATTTTGAGTTAACTATTTCCATTCTCAGTTAGTTTGTCTGCCTTTTTCTTATTCATAGTTGGGGATTCTTTTTATATTCTAGTCATGGGTCCTTTGTCAAATACGTGACACATTCCCAGTCTGTGGTTTGTTTCTTTACTATTAATGTCTTTAGATGAACAGGAGTTTTTAAATTTAACACAGCACAATTTATCTATCCTCTCACTTATGTGATTATGCGTTTGTGAATTGTGTAAGAGATCTTTGCCAACCCCAAGTTTATGCAGATGTTTTCTTATGTTTTCTTCTAAAAGCTTTATTATTTAATAACTAAGGGCCTATCATCCATTAGTTCACATTAATTCATGTGTCTGTAATCAATGGATTCATGTGTCATCCATTAGCTCACATTAATTCATTTCTTCAGAAAAGACCATCATGTTCCCTACTAAATGCAATAGCATTTTTGCTATAAATCAGATGACTGTATATGTGGGGGGAGGGCGTGTTCCCTTACTCTGTTACATTTCCATTGATCTTTCCTTGTGTCGTTACTGCGCTGTCTTGATTACTGTAGCTTTAGACGTAAGGTCTGTATATATGTTTTCTTATTACTGGCCCAGCATTGAGAAGGCCCACGTAATACTTGCAACTGAGAGAATAAATGAAGAAATGAGTTACAGGTTGATCATTACAACTGCTATATCTTTACCGTACAATTATATCCATCCTGCCATGTAGACGAGAAATATGGAGGCCACAAGTAGTCCCTACATCTGCTGTTGGACCACATTGTATGTGTCACTCAGTCTCCACGGTCATTTATCCTTCTGGGGTTTATTCTATACTATGTGTGTGTGAGTTATAGTCTCTCCTATATGTTTCCCTCTGTATTAGACCAAAGAACCTGAGCCATCTAGGAAGCTTATAGGCAGGCGTGCCTTCTGTTCCACAGTCACTTGTGTAAAAACAAAATGCTGTCAAAGGAACAGCTAGAGACCTGGGGAAGCTGATGAGGGAGCAGGTCACTGCAGCAAGTGGGGAATGCAGGTCTTTCTTAGGAGCATTGGTGAGAGACTGGTAGAACGCAAATTTATATAAACCAGAAGGCAAGTCTGCCTAACCTGTCCAGCTCCCATTTCAGGCTTTGTTCTTCCTTTAGTTTATTCACCCACAAGCACTTCCTGGACCATTTAAGATAAACAGATCAAGTTAAGTTCATAGATGCCCACTGAGTTCTCACCAGTGTCCAGAAGCCCCTTTTAATCCTTACAGGAAAAAGCGTATATGAACACAAGTAGATGGATAGATATCTCAGCATATCACAACAGGTAACTTAGTACTTTGGTTAACTACAAGCATCCAGGCTGTACCAGGCCCTTGTTGAGGCCCCACATGATGAGAAGGAAGGCTGCTAGGAGTGGTGTTCAATTACCTAAAGTGCTACAACTGTGATACAAACCTGAGTGCTTTCTGCAAGGCTGATGTGGCCCCAGCCGCCTTGAGGGTGTCCACTGCAGAAGTTACCTGATGGTCCAAGTTCAGGTTCTATCTCTGCTGCTTAGCAGCTTTGTGATTTTTGCCTCAGTTTCCTCATATGTAAAATGGGATAATAGTACCTGCCTGCTATCATTACTGTAAGGAATAAATGAGCTGATTTGTGTAAAATATTAAAAACAGCACTGGCACTAGTGAGAGTTCACTTGTTCGATCTAGTCTAGGCACAGTGAGATTGGTTTATATGATCTTCACCTGAATTATCATAAGCACAGATAATCAGGGATAAGTCCAGATGTTTGCAAGTACAGCAGAGTGGAATTCTGGATGCATCATTGCTTGGTCTTGAACTGTAAAATGTGTTCCTTTCCTCAGGGATGTCACAGGAGACTTTGTCCTCCCTACTGGTGTCAGTTTCACTTCACTCCCTGGGCTCCCCAACAGGAAGACAAACACCAGCCAAGTCTAAGTCATCAAAGGTTGCCTAGGTTTCTCTCTGCTATGAATAGAATTTGCTTTTTGACCACTGTGCAGAAATTCCAAGCCATGTCTCTGTCTTGGGGCTAGGAGAGAAGAGGAGAAGGAAAAGTAGGAACACAGAGACCACAGTCATCCAAGGGAAATGATTTAAGAACCTCCCAGACAGTGAATAATTCACCACTCATTGTTGAGGGAAAAGCATTTAACAAGAAACTCAGCTCTGTGGTTAACATGGTCATGCAGAGTGACTTGCCCATGGGGAGGACTGTGGTGCAAGTGGGGGTGGCTATAGTTGACTAGGAAAGACTTTCTGGAAGATCTGGGATACTGGGAAGGAAGGCAAAGTCTACTTGGGCCGTTCTGACCAAGATCAGAGCCCTTAGGGAGTTTCCAGGAGTTGACCTGCACTCAGGGTTCAAATCCTACTCTTACCTGATCTACAACATGAAGCTTCAGACCCCTCATCTGCAAAATGGGTACATGGGCAAGAATCATTATGTTAATGCTTAGCATAATTTGGGCACATGGTAGATGCTCAGTTAAGTACTTTAAAAATATCTTAAATATTTTAGTCCATGCTAAGTCCTGTATCAGGTACTGGAAATACAAAGATGAATAAGGCCCAGTCCCTGCCCAGGCCAGAGGGAGACCAGCTCAGTGAGAAGATGCTGATGAAGGCAGACATCCTGGGCTTCACAGGGAAACAGCACTATTTGACCTATCGGATTAACAGAAAACCTCCTTCTGACTTAAGCTATCAGGATAGGAATAGCCTATCTTATGCCTGTCCCCTGAGTGCCTAGTCACCCCAGTGGCACATCACCGCCCTCCATGGGGGCTCAGTTGTACCTACCACCTGCTTTCTGAGGGCAGTCACTGACTTCAGCTCTGTCACAAGTTGTGTGGTACAACTGAGCCCTCATGGTTTGGGACTTGACCTTGTCATTCTATGACCCAGGAGAGAATGTATGGAAACACCCCTCAACCACCCAGAAGCCACCCTAGCACAGTACAGGGCCCCTGTCTGGAACTCCAAAGCTCAGCATTTCCTGTGGCCTTATTCCAACCTCCCATGCTTTGCAATGTGTAAAGCCAAAGAGGACAAGATGTGAGTACAGGATGGAGAGAAAGGAGGCTGGAAAGACAGAGTGGACCTTATTATAACTGCACGGAAATGCCACTGGTGAAATCTCTCTGCACTGGGGCATTACTGAGAGTTCTTGACAAAGGGAGCAGCCTGGTGAGGCTGGAAATGAAGGGATTTCTCTTTCCACAGTGAAAGGAGTGGAATGAGAGAAGGCTGGAAACTTGAAAGGAAGGTGATTAGCTATGGTAGGCAATGACAGGAGTTTCACCAGCTTTCCCAAATGCCAGAAAAGAAGAGGGTATGTCAGATTTACATGGGGAATTTTGCAAAAATATAAATTCTGGCCCCCTTTTCTTAGCGATTCTATTTCAGCAGATCTGGAATGAAGCTAGAACCGGGGCTTTTACCGTATGCCCCAGGACATTTCAGAGGAAGGGATGGGCTATTAAATAATGGTGTTAAGACAACTGGATAGCTATAGTGAAAAAAAATTAAGTTTAAGACCTCACTCTTTACACCCAAATAAATGCCAGATGGAGCCACCATGGCAATGGAAAGGAAGCAAGTGAGGAAAGGAAGGAAAAAATAAATCATAAAGGAGCTAGAAGAAACACCCTAAAAAATAACCTTGGACATGAAACCTAAAAGTCATAAAGGGAAAGAATGATGACACATTTGATCACATCGAAACAGTAAGTTTTCTGCAAAACCAAGTTAAAGACTAATAACAAATAAGGAGAAAGTATTTATAGCTATATATAAAGGATTGATAATCAAAAGAGCTTATATAAACCGATAAGAAAAATACAATCCATTGGAAACATAAAAAGATGTGAAAAAAATATCAGCTTTGTATTCCCTTTGATTAAGAATTTTCCTTCCTGCAAGTTTATCCTGTGATATACAAGTACACAAAGGGTATTCGTCATAGCATTTCTTGGAATAAAAAAAGCTGGAACTAAACTTTGTATCCTTCAGTAAGAGATGGCTGAATTTGAGTACAGACAACAATGGAATACTATTCTGCCCCCAGAGAGAGGAAGGTGAACCCAGGTATCCATACATAGGTTATAAAAAAAAAAAAGTGAGACAGATCAGCATGTATAAAAATTCCAGTAGACACACACATATTGATATAAATGTAATAAGACATTACAAACATAACTGTAGCTCCTTTGGGAAAGAGTACATAGGGACAGGGGGATTCAGGAGAAAGAGCAGAAGACAACACATTTCTACAGTGATTGAAAATTTCTCAAGTACCTTTTTATTAAAAAATTTTTTTCTTCAGAGAAGGACAAAGCATTCCAGAATTTCTGTTCTATAATTTGTCTTCAGAATGTCTGGTCTAGACAAAGACTAGGGCTGTGAACTTGGGGTGTGAAGCTCAGGCCTTCACAAAGGAGTTGCAGGGAACAGAAACAGCCAGACATGGAGACTGACCCATGGCTGGAGGCAGGAACAGAGGCAGTGAAAGTGCAGGAGAGTGAGGGTCAGCAGGTCAGGATCTGGCCAAGGTCTAGATCGGTGAGGGGCTGATGTCTAGGAGACCTTGGTTCCTCACCAGGGCGCACGCTGATCCCTGAACAGGGGCAGTTTGCTCTGCCTGGAACCAGCCGATGGCTGGTAGGTCAGTGGCCGTGGGGGCCCCTGACCTGAGTGAGATAAGAATCCTATAACTGAGTCCAGCATTTGGAAGAGAGAGAGGCAGGAATTCAGCTGACATTCGAAGATTGGTTGGTATCAGCAACCACAGCTGAGGCTGGCACAGAGTCTTCCCCAGCCCTCCCCCCATAGTAGCCAAGTGAACCTGACCCTGCCGGTCCACCTCTCAGCAAGACTCATTAGGAGGGTTGCCTTTTACAAAGATCAGCACTTGCCCTAGATATATCCTTACTGGGTGAGTGTATATTTGGTGAGTATAAAAATGATTGAGATTTGGCTTGGCGCCTGTGGTTCAAGTGGCTAAGGCACCAGCCACATACACCTAAGGTAGTGAGTTTGAATCCAGCCTGGGCCCGCCAAACAACAATGATGGCTGCAACCAAAAAATAGCCAGTCATTGTGGCGGACGCCTGTGGTCCCAACTACTTAGGAGGCAGAGGCAGGAGACTCGCTTGAGCCCAGGAGTTGGAGGTTGCTATGAGCTGTGATGCCACAGCACTCTACCCAGGGAAATAGCTTGAGGCTCTGTCTCAAAAAAAAAAAAAATGATTGGGATATTTTTTTATTTAATTTTTTATTTTTTTTATTGAATGGTAACTATGTACATTAATGTACTTCTGGGGTACAGTGTGGGGTTTTCACATGCAATCCGAAATACTTCCATCAAACTGATCAACAAGAACTAGTACCTATATTATTTAGCCTTTTCCAAAGCATTGAAGAAAACGGAATACTACCCAACACATTCTATGCAACAAACATCATCTTGATTACCAAATCAGGAAAAGACCCAACAAGAAAAGAAAATTATAGACCAATATCACTAATGAATATTGATGCTAAAATATTCAACAAGATCCTAAAGAACATAATCCAGCAACATATGAAAAAAATTATTCACCACGACCAAGTAGGCTTCATTCCACGGTCTCAAGGATGGTTCAACATACGTAAATCTATAAATGTAATTCATCACATAAACAAATCAAAAAACAAAGACCACATGATTCTCTCAATCGATGCAGAAAAAGCTTTTTATGATACCCAGCATTTCTTCCTGATTAGAACACTTAAGAAAATAGGTATTGAGGGGACATTTCGTAAGCTGATAGAGGCCATCTACAACAAACCCACAGCCAATATTGTAATCAGTGGAGTTAAATTAAAAGTATTCTCACTCAGATCAGGAACCAAGCAAGGTTGACCATTGTCCCCACTGCTATTGAACATTGTAATGGAAGTTCTAGCTACTGCAATTCGGGAAGAAAAGGCCATTAAGGGCAACCATATACGAACAGAAGAGATCAAACTTTCACTTTTAGCAGATGATATGATTGTATGTCTGGAAAACACCAGGGACTCAACTAAAAAACTCTTAGAAGTGATCAAGGAATACAGTGGCATATCAGGATACAAAATCAACACTCATAAATCTGTAGCCTTTATATATACCAACAGCAGCCAAGTTGAAAAAACAATCAAGGACTCTATCCCATTTAAAGTAGTACCAAAGAAGATGAAATAATTGGGGGTATACTTAACAAAGTATGTGAAAGATCTATACAAAGAGAACTAGGAAACTCTAAGAATAGAAACAGCTGAAGATGTCAACAAATGGAAAAATATACCATACTCATGGCCAGGAAGAAACAACATTGTTAAAATGTCCATATTACCCAAAGCAATATACAATTTTAATGCAATCCCCATTAAAGTCCCACTGTCATATTTTAAAGATATTGAGAAAAGAATACTTTGCTTTATATGTAATCAGAAAAGACCTCGAATAGCTAAGACATTACTCAGGAATAAAAACAAAGCAGGAGGAATCAACCTACCAGACCTCACTATGCTATAATTCAATAGTGCTTAAAACAGCATGGTATTGTCACAAAAACAGAGAGGTAGATATATGGAACAGAATAGAAAGCCAACAGATAAATCCAGCTACCTACCGTTACCTTATCTTTGATAAACCAATTAAAAACATTGAATGGGGAAAAGATTCCTTATTTAACAAATGGTGCTGGACAAACTGGCTGGGGACCTGTAGAAGACTGAAACTGGACCCACACCTTTCACCATTAACTAAGATAGACTCTCACTGGATTAAGAACTTAAAATTAAGACATGAAACCATAAAAATACTTGAAGAAAGTGTACGGAAAACACTTGAAGAAATCGGCCTGGGTGAATTTTTTATGAGACGGACCTCACGGGCAATTGAAGCAACATCAAAAATACACTATTGGGACCTGATTAAACTAAAGATCTTCTGCACAGCCAAGAGCACAGTAAGTAGGACATGCAGACAGCCCTCAGAGTGGGAGAAAATATTTACAGGTTATGTCTCTGACAAAGGTTTAGTAAACAGAATCCATAGAGAACTGAAACGTATTAGCAAGAAGAAAACGAGTGATCCCATCTCAGGGTGGACAAGGGACTTGAAGAGAAATTTCTCTGAAGAAGATCGGCACACGGCCTACAGATATATGAAAAAATGCTCAGCATCCTTCATTATCAGAGAAATGCAAATCAAAACTACTTTGAGATATCACCTAACTCCATTAAGATTAGCCCATATCACAAAATCCCAAAGCCAGAATTGTGGGTGTGGATGTGGAGAAAAGGGAACACTTTTACATTGCTGGTGGGAATGCAAATTAATACGTTCTTTGTGGAAAGTCATCTGGAGAACACTTAGAGATCTAAAAATCGACCTGCCATTCGATCCTACAATTCCATTATTAGGTATATACCCAGAAGATCAAAAATCACATTACAATAAAGATGTTTGTATCAGAATGTTTATTGCAGCCCAATTCATAATTGCCAGATCATGGAAGAAGCCCAAGTGTCCATCAATCCAC